>JAHWFP010075930.1:123534-156839 GCA_023313725.1 Lithobius niger
CCCCCCCCCCCTCAGTCACAGTGCAGTGTGGTGCAGAGGTGAGGGGGAGGGGGGAGGGGGGCTTCTGTGCGGTGATCCGAATATTGTTGGTCTGAATCCTTCAGTCACATAGAAGAGGTAGACACATTTACGTGATGGTTACACCAGCCTTACACATTGCTTTCGTTTGGAGGATCTGCCTCCTGAATGTCATTGGTGTCGCCAGCCACATACTGTCCGTCGTGTGCTATAGTAGATTGTCACCATCTTGATGGTGTCCGTTGCAGTTTCCGTCTTCCGCAAAACTTAGCGCGTTAATTGGGCAATGAGTCTGTACTCCTGTCCGGGGTTTCTTTATTTTTGCAGGAGGTACAGATATACGGTAAGACCGAGATTTGGTGTTTACTTAACATCGCTGTAATGTGGAAGCCCTGACCACTGTACTATGACAGAGGTTGGTCTAATGACCTAGCTATCAATGCGCCATAAAGCCTCAAACCTATGAATCGAATTCCAGTAACTTCATCTCAATGAAATACAAGTCCATAAAAATGGTGTACTGAATATTTGATGTTGTCATTATATGATTTTCGCTGTTATTTATATTTCATTTCATTGACTCTTGTAAAATTTGGTATTATGCTGGAAACGGTATGGATTCAGGAATCTGTTCTTTATCCATACACTCAGTATACAAAATACAGCCATTTAAGTTTTAGCCACAAATCTATCAGCTATAGTTTGAAACAGACATTTTCAAAGAGCTGTTACTTTCAGCATCGTGTTCTTAAAAAAATATTAAGAGCAACAAGGTGAGCAACAAGGGGGAGGGAGGATTGAGGCTTAAGGTATGCTTAAGATAATCAGTTTCCTTAATATGAAACAGCACAAGACATTAACGAAATTGATCACCTTAAGCACCGATAGGAAAATTAGATATCGGAAATAAGCAGATACATGTGCTAAAAAAGAAGTGGTGAACAAGTCTATTAATTCTAACCTGCGTTACAAAATCGAACAGCCTTCATAAGACGGCTATGGCAATGGAATTCACACCCAAATGGAAAGAAATTGACTCCTTTAAGAAACGACGATAAAATAAAAATAATTTCAGTGCAAGAGGTGCATCATTGTAGTTGGTAGCTGGCATTTTACTTAACTTTTTTTCGGTAAGCTTTTTTTTTAATCTGAAAGATTTTAATACATGGATGTGGTGCTAACATACAGAAGTTGTTAATGTGCGCTAATCGTACTAGAAGATGCCTGCAGTGAATAACTTATTAGTTCGCTTTTAGTGTTTCAATGGTTATTGATGTTTTTTATTGTCTACATTTTAATATTCATTTTCATAATCCGAATATTAAAGACTGTTTGTGTCTGTGGAGTGGGATTTTTTTATACACATTTCATAGTCTGATGTAAATTATATTTTTCCGTTCTCCATTATAAAATATTGACTTTCCTCCCATATAAAAATAGCTTTATAAAGTATTGACCTCCTCCCGATAAAAATAGTTTCATAAGATATTGAGCATCTACTTTATTATAACAGCTTTATAAGGTATTATCCTCCTCCGATATAAAAATAGCTTTATAGGTACTGACCTCCTCCCATATTGACTTACTCCCGTATAAAAATAGTTTCATAAGGGATTGACGTCATTCCGTATAAAAATAGCTTCAAAGGTGAATGACTTCCTTCCTTACAAAAATAGCTTTATAATATAGGACCTCTTCGAATATTGACCGTCTCTTATAAAAGTACTTTTACAAGACTTCCACCTGTATAAAAATAGGCTTCATAAGATAATGACCTCCTCCCATACTAAAAAAAGCAAACCAAGCATTGATGGCTTTCCGTATAAAAATACCTTTATACGGTTGTGACGTCTTCTAACATTGACCTCCTCCCATTTAAAAATAGGTTCATAGGGAATACATTGACCTCCACCCAAACATAAATAGATATATAGGTTACGTAAACCATAAAGCGCAATTGGCCGAACATTGGGTTTCTAGACTAATCTTAAATTTCCACGAAATACCTTGTTGCTTGAGAACACAGGGGTGTGGGAGGGGAAGTGGTGGGAAGGTTGCTTTGCTGTCGTCCTTCAGATGAAGTGTTTACGGCGGAAAAAAGAAGGCGGCCCTCACCTTACGCCCCATCGCTTTTCTGTCTCGGTGCCAAGTCTCGTTAGGATTGGCTCCAATCCCTTCCCCCTTCCCCCGAAAAAAAATGACTTGGTATCTCCTGCCTTTCTGGTCTGCTGTGCCAGCAACTATTTTTTTTCCCTAACCTTTTGATTTGGGCAAGAAGCGATTGTAAGTCCAAAGCGAGCTATTGCCAAGAAAAGCGCGTGCGCTCCTCACCCTGTTTGTCTCGGGACAGCAACACTCCTGCCAAAGGCCACTCGTGCAGGAAGACCCCACTTGATCAAAATGGCAGTTGAGGATTAAAGGCTGAGACTTGGGGGAATGGACAAATCTTAGAGGATGACGCAAAGATTTTGTTTTAGTTTTGCAGTGTCATGGTGAATGGCGCAGACTCGAGTGTAAAATCAGACTGCATGGGTAGGTTGTGAAGACTAGTAATCTTGCAACACTGGGGCTTCATAGGGCACTAAACTAGAGGGGACGCACCAGACATAGATGGGATTGCGGCTTCATGGCGCGTCAACAGCTAGGTCATTAGCGCCAACCTCAGCCACAGTGCAGTGGTTGCCGTTTATCCTGATACAGTATACTTTAAAAATCGTGTGGCATTTAACCATTGAAACCATGATATGACTAAATATCTAGTGGGTAAATTGCGCAGGCACCTCCGAAATGGAGTTCTGCTGTCAGCTTTAAATTTGGGCTATCGCCTACTTTAGACACTTGTTTTTCTTGTACACCAGCTTGGCTTGTGCAATGGCCGGCCAATGCGTTGTTGGCTTTTGGTTAAGAAGTTGAGGTACTTATTATCTACACAAGTACCGTTACTGGACGTTTCAAAGCGTGGGCTTTTACATTTTAAAGATTTTAAAAATGATGAAAACTGGAGAAAATATGCAATATTTAGAGTATGAGAATTTAATCGCTATGAAGGAGGCGTGATTGGCTGGCGTTTATTGCCTTCCCATTGGTTAATTGTCGTTATAAAACTACGAACGTATATTCTCAAAAATATTTACCGCACCTTTCAAGTGTATTTTTTCTTTTCAAGCCATGCCACACATTCACTGAATTCCATTTTGTCAATCGCTGCCACCATGTTTTTATAAATTGGATAACCTTTAACAGCGTTGAATATCACGACGCATTCGACTACATTTTTCTATTATCTTGGATGGATTGAAAACGTTTAACTTAACTACAATAAAGGTAAGGAAAGTTACAGAGCAGTGATACGGAGGTTGTTGGTCCGAACGCAGTTACGTTAGCTCATTACAGATGTACAGATGTCGTACAGATGTATGACAAGATTTAGATTAGGGGTTTGAATAACATCTCTGTAATGTGTGGTGCAGTGGCGACCCGGACCACTGCACTGTGACTGAGGTTGGCGCTAATGACCAAGTTGTCGACGCGCCATTAAGCCTCAATCCCCCCCCCCTCATTAAAAATTTAGAGAACCAATGGTAAAAGCAGAAACGTATTTATAAACTAGCAATTATTTCAACTTAGTGCACTGCAGTTAGTAAGCGCTAATATTAAAACTCGAAGCTTTTAACACACCTCAAACAACAGTTCCTTTTATTTTTCGAAATAATATCTGACTGAAAAAAGGTTTACTACCATCCACATATCATCACTAATTGTATTAAAGGTGCCTTTTCACCTTTTCAATTCCTCGATGCAGCATCGTAGAATCTTCGAGCAAAATAAAGAAAATAGCGGTAAATTAAAAATGGAACAACACTTTTAGCAGCAGCGTCGCGATTTTCATAACTAAAACGAAATCACGTGACCCACATCAGCCTATTGGATGACGGAGGATCTGGCACGTGGATGCTGTGTTTAGAATATGGGCAACGCTGTTGAAATGTGAGCTAGCACACGTCCACTTACTGTATTTTTATCTATTCACTCTTAACATGGCGAGGGACTGCTACTGGTGTTGACTGCCACTTGGACGTACGTAAGTAACTTCTGTACTGGTCGTAAAAATACCTGTTTCATTTGTTTGAATCCAATTTGCACAAAAGCATGTGTAGAACGATTATAGGATTGTTTTCCGTTTTGAAATAGGCTACAATGTAATCAGTTTTCCCAAATTCGTTTATTGCGGTGCAGTTTGGCGGAAATATCCCGCCATGTTTGTAAGCACGGGTCATAATAAACAATAATAGTAAATCTTGACGCATTATCATAGAGTCGGGACGGCATTTCCTTTTAGTCTCTGATGATAATAATAACATAGGGACGATAGGTTTACGGTCAGTTAAATACATCAATTAGACCTATTAAAGTGCAATTACTCTTCAATTCCACGCCTTGTACAGCCATTACTCTCAAATCCGCTTTTTCCCGGAGTTAAGAGTAAAATCTAAAGCACGATGGGGGCCTTCTGACTGGCTTAAGACACACACACACATGTTATGTAAAACACAGTATTTTAAATTGATATAAAAAATATCAATTTCATTTCAATTTTTCGTATCAATTTTTGATATGAATTGATACCAAAGTAAAACTGATAAAGATCATTTTTGATTTCAATTTTTTATATCAATTGATGTAAAAAAAATCGATAAAAACACAAAAATGCAGGAGCAACACCACGTTGCAGTTACTCATTACCCGCCATCTTGGAAATTTGTCATTTCCAAGATGGCGGGAGTGGGTAACTGCGACTTGATGTTACTCCTGCGATATTATGTCTTTTTATCCATTTTATTGTGAACAAGATTTAAAAAATTTGTGTGTCATTAATTATGAGTGTTTTAAGCCATTCAGAAGAGCTTAACGTCCTTCAAACCCTCAACTCTCCCCAAAATAATTTTAAGTGTAGTAAAATTGGTAAAAATAAACAAATACATTTATTCCAGTTGGAGAAATGCAGAAAATTGACTTTTTTAGATTTCAAAAGCACTAACATGCTTGTCACAAGCTTACTTTACAGGGCTAAGAGGGACTTACATTACTACGCTCTGATCACACTGTGAACCTAATAGTGCGCATCACTGTACACCAGCTGAGCCTCAACATGATTAGTGCCCAGGTTGTGGGGGGGGGGATTGAGGCTTAATGGCGCGTCGACAACTTGGTCATTAGCGCCAACCTCAGTCACAGTGCAGTGGTCCGGGTTGCCACTGCACCACACATTACAGAGATGTTATTCACACCCCTAATCTAAATCTTGTCACCCAGGTTGTCACCAGTTGTATTGTGTGTGAGTCAAAAAGTACGCAAAAAGTGCACTGCCAGTACACAACGTTTCGTGTAGGCAGAGAGGTGCACAGTAATGTTAAGTTTTAGTGCACAGAGTCGTCATATTGTACTCCTTCCCTGGAATCCATAGCTGAATTTCTTGGACCGCACTTATATCTCTGAGGTCTGAGAACCAGATGGCACAAGTGCTGATTTACCTGTAATGGGGAAGGGGGGCGGGCGCAGCCATTAAAGGCTGATTGTCTACCAACGGAAGCCAAGCTGTCGACGCGCCATTAAGCCTCATCTCCCCCCCCCCCAACGGAAAATATAATAGCACTAGCTAGCACTAGCTAGAGCTAGATGATGCTAGATTCTGCAAACTTTCATTCAGTGACGTATTGCCCTTAAGAGCACGTTTTAACAACGTTTGAACTCCAAGGTCGGAGTTGTTTTCAAATAACTAAAATGAACTTAAAAATAAAAAGGTAAACACAGCTTGGCAGAATGTGTTGCCTGTCAAACAACTCACCTTAAGATTGCAAAGAGGATGAGAAGTGGGAAAGTGGATTTGGCCTTAAATACTTAAACGCTCCAGGGTTCTTCATTTCTTGAAGAAGGGGTGAGAAAAGATTTTAAATTTGGTTAGTTTTTTTGTTTTTGTGTGTTTATAGCAGTTTCAAGTTCGAAATTAGTGATTCCATACACCAAATGGTTGGCCAACCTCTCCTTGGTGTACAGTGGGCTCCAGTTAAGTCTTAAAACGCAAATTAAAGGCACTTTAAGTTGTAATTAAATATCCTTTGCCCACTTCTTTAAAAAAAATGAAAAATCCTAGAGCATTTCAGTAGTTAAGGCCAAACACACTTCCCCAATTCATATTCTCTATACAATCTTGAGGTAAGTTGTTTGACAGACAACACATTCTGTCGAACTGTGTTGACGTTTTCTTTTTTAGGTTTATTTTAGTATAGTCACTTGAAAACGACTCCGATCTTGGAGTTGACACGGTTTGAATTTCAACTAAAACGTGTACTTGATGGCTCCATTTTTTCCCAATTTCTACTTAGAGCGAATTTAATTTCCATTTTAAGATTGATTTACCTGGCATCTCCTCTTGCTTTGACGCACGGTGGCTATCACTTTGATCTATTTTGCTCACGCGTGTTCGTTCACTCGCCCGGTTATCGTTTCGCCAATTAACCTCTGCCATAGCCATGCATTTGCATTCTAATTTTCAGGTCACCAACTGCACGGCAAACAGATTAATGGTTGCTTGGGGCGTAGGTGTTCTCTCTCTCTCTCTCTCTCTCTCTCTGGTACCCAATACCAGGCATCGGCAAAACGGATAACACTCCACCTGGGTGACTGTTATGGCTGCAAGGTCTACAGATTTCATGTTAGTTTCTGGATAACACTTTTAGGCGTGAACGAGAGTATCTAATCGAGAGAAGACAGATTCCTTCTAATCGCCGGTGTGTCCGTACGCGTGAAATAACTCGAGAGGGTTGAATCGATATTCATATATTTGTAGCATGGAACCTTTACAAAGGTAAATTGGTAATAATGCATGCAGCATGAAGCATGTTGCATGAAGCATGTTGCATGATGCATGCTGTATGGCAAACCTTGTGGCACGAACAAGACGGCAATGAGTATCTGGCTATTAAAGGTACTGTTCTAGCAAGGCACTCGGCTTGTCGTTGCAGGTTCCCTTTGTGATCTTCTCGACAGGTATCTCTGCTTTGTTCCCTCGAACACCTTTCCAACTCTACGTTTGAGGTTGCATGCTGCTTGGCAAGCTTCGAGGGACAAAAAAAAGGCAATAAGTTGCGGGTTATTTAAGGTTTTGCTCCAGCACGGATTCTGCTTTTTGCCACAGTCACTGAGAAGACGTGGTGTTGGCTCGTTTACGTATTAGTCACAACAACCTTACTCATTGCTTCTTTTTGAGGGAGGGGGGTTATCCCTCCTGATTGTTATTGGTTTCACTGGCCACTTATGGTACGTCAAGTGCTAGCAGACTGACACTATCTTGATTTCCATTTCCATCTTCTGCGAGACTTAGCGTGTTATTTGGGCGATGAGTCTGCCCTCCTGTGTGGGGTTTATAAACTTTTGGCTTATTGGAAGAATAGGTGTCTCCTCACCGACTTCTTTCAAGTTGTGCTAGAATTACCTAAAATTATCGTTAGCTGAACAAATATTTCCCATACCGTTTTGGGGGCAAATGCTTAGATTTGCCCTCATAAATCATCAAAACCCTCTTTCTATGGTGTCAATCACCGCCTTCCCTTGTTGCTGGCCTAGGCGTAGTAGCCTTTACGGTGGACTAGTTTGCGCAGATACATTATGTAATGGGGAAGGAGTCGTGAAGGCTCCTGTATTCTTCTCTTGTTCCAAATTTTTGCAGGAGGCACAGATATATGATAAGCTATAAATTTGGGATTTGTTTACCATCTGTGTAATGTGTAATTGATTGTGGCTGTGTGTAAGTATTATCGGTAGTATCACAACCTTACCATTGTAGAAAGCAAAAAAGCGAGCTAATTATGCATCTTCAGTGTAACATTAGTATAATGAACGACAGAACACTGCTCACAATGGCTTAATCTACTAATACCTAACAGAAGGAGAGCTTTACTGAGAAGGCTTGTAGTACAATTAGGGAAAATTTATTCAGAGAGAATGGCGAATATCGCGCTAATTCTTGTGTTACCTCTGACGTAAAATGGCATCCAGTAATTACTTCAACCCCTCCCAAAGATAAATAAAAGATTCAAATGCACAGAAGTAATAAAAGAAAGATAGTTTATTACTGTTGGTCTTCCTCTCTTTGCTTGCCACAAGATAAACAGAGGCATTATAAACTTCCATAAAGCTAAGCAACTGGTCATTGTTTATCTCCGGAGAGGAAATTGAGGGGTCCTACATTTTTTGGACCCTCTCGATAGGGGATATGCTTTCAAGGTGGGTCACAAAAAAAACTAGGCAAACTGGCAGAAAAAGCATTTTTGGGCTTCAAAAATGACACTTCAGCAGTCAAAATTTCTTAAAACGCCATAGTTTCTGTGTGATGGGGGGAAAGCCCCCTGGGCCCCGCTTCTCCCATCATGTAATTTTTGTAAGATTTTAACGGTATTTGTAATGTCATCTGACCTCGTGAATAGTTTTTTAAAACCACTTTCTAAAAGGTTTTTTACATCCTCGGGTATTTTTCACGTTGCACGTGTTCATGATGTGAAAGATATGGACATGCTGACTCGAACTGCCGTAGGAGTGCCAATATCCATCCCTAAAATGAAAAGTTATTCTACCGTCATGAATCATGAATCTCTGACCAAAGGTGGTTTAACGAACATTTGTTATTGAATGTTTTCAAAAATATACTTTTTTAAGTGATGGCTCGTTTTCCACATAATTGGGAACCTGTCTATGTGAAATGCCATTTTTTAGTCTGTCCACCAAAAAACATATGCACTTAACCAGAAAATAAAAGCATAAGAAAAGCTTCCTTTTTGCGGTTGGTGGACCGGGGGGGGGGGGGGGCCCCCGAACCATTTTGTATTTTGCATGTGGGGGACGTCTCTTTTTTTTAGGTAGATCTTTGAAAGGGGATCTTTGAAAATCTTGAAGTCATATTTTCTATTACTCTGGAATTCTACCCCTCCCCCCCAGCCTTAAATAATGACCAGTCCCGAAGGTGAATGAATATGTCCAATTTTTTGCCAAGCTTTCGTTTTATTGCATACTTTCAATTTATAGAGTCGTAAAGTAGTACTGGTTCCAATTACAATAGCAATACACTCTGAAGAAGCTTTACACTAATAGTGCACATTGATGTGTACCAGCTCAGCCTCCTCACAAATTGTGCCGGCAAATACATTAAAAAAAAATTTTTTCCCACAAGGGGCACAATATGCTCACTTTTTTAATGAACTTTTGGAGCCTTAAGTCATGTGAAGCAAACTAATTCTCGTATATTTGAACTGGCTCAATTTGAACTTTACTAGACGGGTTCATAGGAGAAAGAAGTCGAATAAGGGGAAACGAAAACCCAGGGATGCGAGCCGGGAAACCTCCGATCGTCGCAGGGGATCGAGATAATGTGTAGAATTGGCCAGAATTAATCCTGTAGTTGCTGAAGAAGCATGGTAGCTGCGCATATTACCCTGGCCGGAACAGACTGTCAAAGTCTTTGTCAGGGTTCTCATACCAGTCAGCGGCTAGGTCAACTTTTTTAGGCAACTACGCTGCCCCTGCTTAGGCACCATGACAGTACTGGAAAAACATAAGCACTGGAGCGAAGTACGTTGAATAAGAGAAGGCAAAAGTGCGCAAAGCGAACACAACACAACGATTCCAGCTCGTTATTAAGGGATAAAAAAACACAATATACTTAAAATTGTATATAGAGGTAAAAACAGACGAATGCAGGCAAAATTGCATAAGTCAAAAGAACAATTGGCACAATTTTGAAAAAGGAGAATTAAAAATTTCTTTTAAAGCAGGAAAAGAGTGACCGCTCTGTGCTTGAAAGCACAAAAAGAAGTGGCGACTATTAATTGCAGTCAGGGTCAGTTATTCACTTTTTTCTGACACTTCACCACCAGGCAAGTGAATAAAAATCCTAACCGTACTCAATAGTCGCCAGTTCTTCTGGTGCTTTCAGCACAAACAGGTCACCTTCCTCTTCTTGCTTTAAAAAATGTTTAATTCGCCTTTTTTTAAATTGTTAGAATTGTTGTTTTGTCTTTGGCAGTTTGCATCCGTTTGTTTGCACCTTTTTTTTTCTTTGATAATGAGCTGGAGTCGGCTCGAAAATTCGGGTTATGATGACTTTGTACACTTTTGGCTTCTGTTTTTCAACATATAGGATGACAGTACACAGTTCGTCTGGAGACCGAGTTGGTACACATTGAAAGGCGATATCACTGCACAGCATCTTCAAAGTGCACGATTTTCTATTTCATAATTGTTCATATTGCAGCCTTCGTGAAAAAAAAAATTGTTGAACGGTTATTTCCCAGCAGGTAAATAACGCTCGATTTCGGTACGTTTTGCTAACCAGGTCGACTACTTTAAAGCGGAATCGTTATCTTAATTAGATGCACTTGCCGTGTTTTCTTAAAAATGACTGTTTTAGACGTTGTTTACGTTCCTCTTCACGAATCGCACCGGAACAGTGCAAAATACGGAAGTCTCCGAGTGGCAAACATGTAAACAGTATATTAGGGGAATCTGCCAGGAAAATTAAGCAAGCCTTCATTAGCCAGTCAGGCTATTGCGTACACATGCTTTCGAAAGCAGACACTGCCTAATTAAAATGTCACGATGTTGAAGTTGCGCATAAAAATTTAACGTAAAACCGTTTCCAATTATTGTGCTTTACACTGCCACGAAAACCTTCATTTCGTCTGGTTGAAATCCAAGAAAAAACATGAGATCTCAATTATTACACATAAAAGATCATAACGTATAACCTTCAAAACTACACATATGAACATTTTAAGTGATGCTATGTAAAACCGAAAACGAATGAATGATCCTCGACGAAATGGACAATTTATACATGAAAACTATAATAGCTACTACCGTAATATAAACAATACTTAAAGCTTCAGATAAACTCAACAACGCTCAAGTATTAGTGCGAGACAAAAGCAGAGTTAGAATTAAACTTAAGGCGCAGAGAATAAATGGAACAAAATACAGAACTCTGCTATGATATGAAATACAACGAATACCACGAGGCCAACACTTCGTGGACGGCGACGGTGCACTCGAGCAGTAGCTGTCAATCGAGTTGTTGACCAAACGCCTGTGGTTATGCTGGAAGCGTGCCCCAATGCTTAATTAGCCGGAACTGCTTTGTGCACACGGCCGTTACCATAGTGTAATTCCTTGGCTGGAGTCCATTGTCTAGCACGACGAGTCTAGCACTAAGTCTTCAGTTGGTGTTGAGTGGTCGCCTTAACCAGTTAGAACTCTTGAAACTATTAGGGCTAGCATAGCTCCAGGCCGATGCTAGTACCTAATATGCGATACTTGCTAACAACGTCGTCTAATGTTGTAGTGGTGACCAGACTTACATTAAGCAAATACTTGAATCTTGACGTACAGTTGCATTACGTGTCACAAACTTATTGGCCAATTTACAGTAAGAAATCTAGAATGATTTTGTCGGTAAACTCAGAGAGGCTGTACACAACCACAATCAAGACAGCATAGATCACAGAATGCAACGATGCTAATTACCAAACGCCAGCTGCAAGACTGAAGATTAAAGGATTTGTTTCTATTGTTAACACTGATGATAGCCAGTGTTAGTCAGAGTCAGCCTTGGGTCTCTGTGTTAAACTCTCAGTTTTACAGTTTAGCTGCAATTCTAAAAGTAACACGAATTAATAAACAAAAACGGAACGTTAAATGTTTAGAGTAAGGGTCTAAAAGTTAAAACCTAGAAGGAACACGGACAAGCTTTGACAGTCAGGGTCTAGGTGTAAAATTTTGTAAGAGGCTGGTAAGCATTAGACCCTTACTACCCAGTGGTCAGAAATAAAAACATTTTCACGAAAAACTGGAAATCCTCCCACGTGATGATCCAGTGGTAGTATGGTATAGGTTTACTGCTTTACTGTATGTTGAAAATTATTTTTCGATTTAGTAACATTACAGGGTATTCGCAACAGAGAGCATTACTTGTTATCCTCTACCGTAAATCTACGATATATAATAAAAAAAATTCTAAAGCATCAAAAGACACAAAATGCCAAACTTCACAAGAAAATTATGTTCGTAAAGTTCCATAACAATATTCTAAGAACAAAGAAAACCTGCTACAATCGTTCATACACACTTTCTGTCCGAATAGAGCAGAACTATAAGCTAACCACCGGGTAGTAAGGGTCTAATGCTTACCAGCCTCTTACAAAAGTTTACACCTAGACCCTTACTGTCAAACCTTGTCCGTGTTCCTTCTAGGTTTTGACTTTTAGACCCTTACTCTAAACATTTAACGTTCCGTTTTTGTTTATTAATTTTGTAGTAGCCTACAGTTGAATTTAAAAGAATAAAAACATTGATCTAACTAAAGCTTTTATAAGGTGTCCGTATGTTGTTACCAAGTAAACGAAGTTAATCTTCTCTTATCGTGTGTTGGAAGTTTGGAATAGACAGCTAGTAGAGGTAGTTACAACTCCATCCCGTAATATTTTTTCAAGTGAAACTGTCCACACAGAAACCATTTTAAACAAAATATGTCAGATGTGCCTAATTTTTTTAAACTGCAGTTATGAGACTTGGTATCGGCGGTCTTGTTGGCGCTTCCTCGTCCTGTTGCGATTTTTCATCTTCGCAACGAAATATATTATTACTATTATTATTAAGTAAGGAT
Source organism: Lithobius niger (assembly GCA_023313725.1). NCBI lineage: Eukaryota > Metazoa > Arthropoda > Chilopoda > Lithobiomorpha > Lithobiidae > Lithobius > Lithobius niger. Next base: position 136,262 of record JAHWFP010075930.1, read on the forward strand.
AGTAAAGTCGCTTGAATGACTACCAACCAATCACAGTACTAGCTGCATAATGAAATAAACGAAACCATAACAGACCCAATGCTGCCGTTAACTATTGCAGATCTTAGTGGATGATAGCCAGAATGGTAGTTTTTTACAGCAAGATACTAAATTCATTTCTTTTTAACAAAGCAGATTATTCGACCATCTTTACTATGACTCTTTTTCACCGATGTTTTCGGCCCTATTTGGGTTTTTTTCCCTTTGTTTCTTGCCCGCAGCTGCGCCGTGTCTGTCGAATAATGGCTTGGTGCGCAGACGTCAAGGATTGGCGCAAAATTAATACAAATGTCCCTCGTGAGTTTTTCATCTCTTCTGCGAAGAGACATTTAATCATTTCCAAATCTTCTTCCGTTCAACTTTCTCCCTTTTTCTCTCTTGACTACAAATTTCTTCCGTTAACGACAAAATGATATCCGTCTAATGAATGTACGTGCTTCCTTCCATACACAGAAATCTCCATGCAAAAAAAAAAAAGGAAACTTAAAATAATTTTCGAAAAGGATGAGTTTTGAAGCTTTCCGATTACATTTACAAGCCGAGTTATTTTCTCTGAAAGGAATTCTCACAATGAAAAATGTAAAATGTGATGGTTGCAGCCGAACGACGAGGCAACTTTCTCTGATATTGTTATAAGAACACTGTTTTATCACAGTGACATATTGTGACTGTTTCTGTGTATTTATCACACTTTTCGGCCTTTGTAGTCCTGATAAACTCGTTTAAACCATATGAATACAGTTCACGACATAAAAACCATTCGGTAGGTCCTAAACTCATTCGCCGAGGTGGCAACAGCGCAAATCGTGGTAAAACCAGCAATACCATAAATATATAGTGTCATAACCTCGTGCGAGGTGCACGCATACGAGACCGTTCCCAGGTTGATTTACAACTGTGCCTTGGTTTTTAATAACGGCGCCCTCCCGTCGAAAAACCCATTATGGAGAATCCTGCTTTTTTTGTTCGTAATGGTGTCTGCTTGCCCCTCTCTTTAATGGCTTATTCTCTGAATCCGTTATTGTGTAACTGCGACTATACCACTTGCAGTTCTTGGCAAAGCAGAACATTATTGCAAATGTTTTGGTCAGCTACAATACCGACTTACATGTTCATCCATGAGGGTCGTTAGAATGAGAATCTAAAACTCTGGGATCGAGCCTTGCTTCTATGAATTTACCTTTTACCTCAGGGCCTAATGCATAATTTCTATCTATTTGTTTTATTTAGGACATAACGCTATTTTCCAAGGATTCAACGATAGAATTTTAAAGGAACGTATACGTTTAGCCAAATATTTGCGAAATTCGGAAGTGTGCTGCACTCCCAGCCGATGCCACGTTCCAAAAGGCATATGGACAGTTTTGCTAGAGAATTTCAATCAGAAGTTCCTGTGATCTTTTACATGCCATTTTCAACATGAGCTCGAGGCATCACAAAGCAACAGTTTTGCTGCGCTCTCAGCCGAAGCCATGGCACCAGAAGGAATTTTGCTAGGTAATTCCAATCGTAAATTCCTAGGATCTTTTACATGCCACAATCAACTTGAGCATGAGGCATCACAGGCATCACAGAGCCTTCTCTTCCCCCTTCCCCCCCCCCCCAAATAAAAACCAGGAGTAACTGAGTCAGGCTTGAACACGTCGGGACCTCTGGTTCACGGGGTATTTGTTACTGACCATCAGGCCTCCTTGCCTCATTAAACCATATTTATGAAGCAATGCCCCGACTGTTGTAAAAACTTCTTTGCTGTTCGGATTGTCCCTGTCTGGAACGCGTTAAGTGCCGAAACGGTCAACATGAGTACAGTGACTGGGTTCTATAAAATGTTGATGACCGAGCCGTTGTCTGGCTTTTTAAAACGTCATTAAATCCAAATTTGGTGGGCCATTGCGTTTTTAATTTTGGATCCGGTGTCAGTGGCTCAAAACCCTTCCGGTACCCTTCCACCCAGTGGTGGTAAATGTACTTATTATTATCATATTATTATTATCAATGCCTACGAAATCCGTAAAGACTATTTTTTTCAAATACTACCTCCGGTTGTTGTTGTTGTTTTTGTTATCGGTCCAACTGTCTAGGACGAGAGGAATAGAAAAAATATATATAACTAACAACTGAGAAAAATAACAATGATACCTAAAGTATACACATCGCAATACGAGGCAGTATTTGGATATTAGTCGTTCCCAAAGCCTTACAAAACACTGCCTTCTATTGTATGTGTACATACAAAACCCTTAACTCGGCCAGCTGGCCACAGAAACGGCCACTACTATTGAGCAATTTACGTGCACGAGACTACTGCTACTTAACAGTTTATGGGCACGAGAAACATGCAACCTCATAGTCAACCAACTAACACATTTTTAGGAGTTGAACTGTTGGCAGTTTCGGGAGGATAAGGGCACTGCTTGGATCCCACCAGCTAAATTGTCCCTCTCATCGTCATCGGGCAGATAACCCAGTTTGGGTTCGTGCTCCCTCAGAACAAACAATGACAACAACGAAAATTAAATGTTGCTGGGAGTAAAACAGTCAATAGAAATTAGTAACAAATGACAACAAAAATGGTAAAATAAGTAGTTGTTCAGTCCAAGCTGTAACAATGCTCTGTAAGCAATTGCATTCCCATGAGGAAATCATCATGCAGTTTTTTTTTTTTTGTAAAACAATTGTACTTCGTTGCGCATATTTATGCTAACATTAAGAAATGCGAGTTAAGGGGGGGGGGGATTGAGGCTTAATGGCGCGTCGACAACGTGGTCATTAGCGCCAACCTCAGTCACAGTGCAGTGGTCCGGGTTGCCACTGCACCACAGATTACAGCGATGTTATGCAAACCCCGAATCTAAATCTTGTCATACATCTGTACCTGCTGCAAAAATTGAAAACACCGGACAGGAGGACAGACTTATCGCCCAACTGACGCGCAATGTCATGCGGAAGACGGAATCGACGGCGAACACCATCAAGATGGCGAAAATCAACAAGTAAGTGCCGGACCGTAAGTGGCAATCGACACCAATAACATTCAGGAGGGTCAACCCCCCGCAAAACGAAACAGTGAATAAGTCGGGTGTGACCAATGCGCAAACGGGCCAACACAACCTCCTCACGACGACTGCGGCGACACGCCGAGCGCCACTCCTCGACAGTGCCTTTAATGGCCCGTAACTTATTACCTTCCTGTCTGTCCCACAAGGTTTGCCAAAAAGCGTGTAACCTCAGACGCAGATTTGGAAAGGCGTCCGACGAACAAGGCTGAGATCCCTACCGAGAGGGCCAGAAAGGGCCCCTTTCGCGGCAGAATCAGCTTGCTCATTCCCTGCTATCCCAACATGGCCCGGGATCCAGTAGAAAAGCACGGTTTTCTGCTGGCCAGGCAAGCGGGAAAGCAAAGCATGAACACGTTGTGTCAAGGGGTTCCGAGGATTGTAATTCGCCAAGGACTCCAGGGCACTCATGGAATCACTAAAGATAATGAAATGCGTGCCCTGAAGGTCAAGGATCCATTCCACCGCCAAACCAAGAGCCAAAAGCTCTGCAGAAAACACAGAATAGCCTGATGGAAGGCGATGTGCAGGCGAGTAAGGGCGGGATGCGCTGATTGAGTGAGAGAAGCAAACGAAAATCAGCTTTTGCTAGCCAATGCGTCCAAAATGTGACTGAAGAGACTTAGCGGCCGAAACGAACCAATATTGAAAATGGTGCATCCAACTACATGGACCTTAGCTAGTTCAATAATATGATTCAACGACCAGACCTTAATTTTGCAGGGTTCTTTAGGAACCAATTTATTCCTATTTGGAGTATCTCTTCTAATTTGTCAAAGTAGTCAATAAGATGCAAGACGCATTACGAAAATAAGACGTTTCATGTCGAATGTTGTCGTCATTACGAAGCAGTAATAGAAAAATCTGTTAATCTTTCATCATATTGTTTGACAGTGTTGACCATAATTGACAACACGAAACAGCGTATTTATAAAGATTTAAAATATCTTCCAACGTTCTGGTTATTTTGATAATAGGCATCTCGTTTGCTTCGGTCACTCTACTGGCATTGATTCATGCTGTATGTAGTTTTAAATCGATCCCCAGACCATCACAAAATCGGTATACTGATTAAAAAGAAGAAGCTAATTCTATATGTTGCTCGTATTTCTTTCATCAGTTTCCTTAGAGTGTCTGCAGTTCAGATACAAACAAGAGTATTTTATTTTGAAAAGTTTTATTATACGCGGAAGTCTCTTACTTTGCTCTCTCAATCCGCGTACCCCCTTGCTTCAGAAACGTTAATTCTCGACAACTATTTAAAACCTGTCAAGTATATTTTTTTCATGCGTCCAACGAGTTGAAGCCAACCAAGAGTGAGATGTATGTGTCATTTAGCTGATACTATGACCCAAAATAGGAGGGGGGGAGATGAGGCTTAATGGCGCGTCGACAACTTGGTCATTAGCGTCAAAATAGGTCGTCTTATTAGAGGTGATCTTATTGTTCAGTGAGCCCAATTACAGTAGATGTTTGATCATACTTTGGCGTCATGAATAGCTTTCAGAGCAGCTTTCCGCAATTTGAGGGTCAAACAATCACGTTAAAGCGATGAAAGAAGGCCTCTTAGAATGTACTTAAGTAATCTTTCTGTTGGCGCTATTCACCTTCATAGTAGCCTTACTTCCGGAAGAGCAAACGTACAAACAGGCTTGCACGTACGAACATCGTACGTTTTTACACCTTTCTACATGAGTACTACAGGAGCAATCCAAGTTCGTATGAGTCTTGCTGAATTTCTGCTCCTTTCTACCATTTTATTCACGCACTTTGTCTGTGTTGATTGTCAGCTGAAGGCTTTCGTTTTCTGAAAAATTTGCTTATTTTTTAATGAAAACTTATTGTTTTTCATTAATCAGATATGTTTCATTGGTGATAAAGCAACAAACATTGCTACAACTAATTTTTGCTACAACTAAACTACTTCTATCAAACTGACTGCTTGTTTTTCCTTTAAATGTTTGTGCTGCAATCTGTAGATTATTTATTGAAGCTGTGTGTATCTGGGAGCTGTATTACAGCCACATTGTATGCAGATTTGCACAGCTTAGTTTTATTGTCCCAAGATTCTCAAAAGTTTCTGGTTTAGTGAAGTTAAACCAACAACTATGTAATTTTCCTGCAAACTTTGCTTTTCACTTCTGTAGTTCTTGCTTTTATTGATTTTTGAACTACACTTCCATCCCCGATACACAACCTAAAACCTATCTATTGTCTCATAAAGCCAAAAAAAACATGGATCTTCTGGAAGGTTTTCCCTGTATTCTTACTGTAATACTCTTTTAGTCTTTCATTCGTCATTTCTTAGCATTGATCCTCTTCCCTGTTTTTTCCTGGAAAGCTTTTTCCAGAAATGGTTGGACGTGAAGGGTGTCGGATGCCCTAATGGACCTGACGGTCTGGCTTAATGACCTGTCCACCTCTTGACTTTAAGACGGGTAGGGGTTGGGGACACATACACCTCCTGATGCATGGACCTTCTGTCGATACAAAGGGTGCTTTCTTACCTCCGAGGCATTAGGCTCGCACTCTGTCAATGTCTCTGGTTGCGAATTGGACAGTAGGGAGACGTGAAGGCACTGCTTTCTTCTATCACAGGCTCTCCCAGAAAGCGTTAATTGCACCCTCTGAAAGCAAAAAAAAAAGAGCCCAGTTGGGTGCTAGCCCACAACAAATGCATCTGTTTAGTGGGTCTCTAGGGAAATACCAAGCCGAGCTTAAATAACAACAGAAATGGAATGGAGGAAAATATTCGTAGAGCCTACGAATTGAAAATGTAACTAGGAGACATCCTCTCAAATCGATACAACCCAAGGCCACACTGAACTGTAGAAAGTTCTTTTTCTCATCTAGAGTGGTGAGTGTGTGGAATGGTTTACCGTCGGACGTGGTTTCGGCACCAAATGCCGGCTTTCTGGCGTGGCTTGGTATCGCAGAGGGACTTTGACCAGGCATGTTACTTTCGATTGCAGCTATTATATTATTGATTTTATTTAATTTTCTCTTTTATCACTTTATTTTTTTTTCTTTTACTTTTCGTGAGACGTCAGTGATTTTTAATCCTTCCCTACCTAGTCACATGCATGTGTGTGAGAAAGTTACAAATTACAAATCACAAAATTTTGATAGTGCAAAAAATTAAGAACGATAAAACATTGATAGGAGTATAATGCGATTAAACATAACTACCAAGTTAAGTGTGTTTTTTTTTTTTTACATAATTACTATATAGATGAAAAGGAGTTTTTACGTTTTTTTTGGCTTGTTTTATCAGGATGTAAGTCACCATATGTAAAGGCAAAGGTTCTATGACATTTCTAACCCTTATGAAAAGATGTACACAGAAAAATCTAAAAACTGTCAAGAGAGGTTTTATATGTCGGTCATTCAGTAGCTTGCGTTGACCGCTGAAAGGGCAGGAACAATTTTTAGTAAAAGGGTACGTTGAAGTATTTTTCCGTGGGTACTTTTTTTTTTAGCTTGTCACTCTCTTTTGTAACCATTTTCTGCTTCTTTCTTGGCCTTCTTTTTCGGCCTATCTCCTGGCTACAGCGCGAGCATTAATCGGTGCAGAACAGCAAAATAGGTCATATTTCTTTTTCAAAAGGGTAAAAAGGTCATTTTTTCCCGAACAGGGCTGGGGCAATGCCCCCCCCCTCCCACTGCTCCCCCTCCTGTGAACGCCACTGCACTGGTCGTCGACCATTAATTAGAAGATAATTTTGAGTCTCAAGTTTTTTGTGCTCTAAATTTTGTTCAGTTTCCAAATGTAGTCATTTTCCTAGGAAAGGTCTAAATTTCACATTATTAATTTTTTCTAAGGATTTAAGAGTCAAACATCGAAAATTTCAACAATTTTATTGATTTAGGAACAAGGCCTGGCATGCGACTTAGTGGACCATTGTGCTATGATCAGGAGTTAGCTTATTCTAATCCTGCTCACGCTATTTAAATTAAATATTGGTCCATAAGAAAAGCTATTTTTATTGTATGACATCTGCATTATGCTATCATGTTTTCTTTCGACTGTACTCTGTATTGGTACGCGGACACATAGGCACCAGATAATTAGGTACCGCACACATAGTCACCCCAATTTAAGCACTCAGACAAATAAGCACCCGGACAAATAGGCACTACACGTATAGACACCAGACAACTAAGCACCAATTTTATTTTTTAATTCGGATGGATTTCCCTCAAATTTGGCTGGTGGTGGTAGGAGGTGAGGAACAATTTTGCCATAAAATGTTCATAGCGTTCAAACCTGCAAAAGATTTGTTGGCATATCTATTATACTAGCATCTCTGATGTTATGTGATAGCCACGAGCAAAGCAGCGTATTTGGAACATTAATTCCTTACGAACAATTTCGGGGAAAAAATGAAAAATTTCTCATCCCTCCCCAACTGTCCCACACGAATAAGAGTCCCAGATTGGGTGCCTATTTGTCCAGTCCCTAAATTTGGGTGCACATAAGTCCAGTGCCTAATTACCCAGTGCCTGTGTCCTACAACCCTCTACGTTAACCACTTTTTCCTGTTCTTATGAAAATGTAAAGTGTTACTATTTCTGCTTCACGTAATTGTACATGGGAAAGCAGTCAATGTCAGAAATCGGCTTCGTCCTCTGCCTCCTGTTTCTCGTGTGAGAGGTGATGAATCGACACTAACCCTTCCTACAGTGAAGATTACCTTTTTGACTTCAGGGTTTTTTTTCATCGTTTTTTTCACTAGTCTTATCAGTAAACTCGACAAGGTTTCAATCTCTCCACCCCCGCACACTTACAAGCGTCTATCTACTCGACACCATTACTCTACAGTAACGAATTCCGTCTGGTGCTATCTCTCTTCCTGCTTTTAGGGTGATCCGACAGGGCGTTGGCAAGTGTCATCGAAGAACCTTGATACGTTTTGATGACCCTCGCTTGGCGTACTTCAGGACGGATGTCTTTGGCTCGAAGCTAACTTAAGTCCCCTGGGGGTCTGCTGGCCCACGTTATTACTCGGACAGATGGACCAGTACTCAGCACCGCTGTCCTCAACACGGCCAATAAAAACGTAAGAAATGGCCTATTTCCTCGTGCAACGTGTTTCTCGTCATTCTAATGGCTTCCTTGAACGGGCTTTATACCTTAGAACTTCTTGGCTTTGCTGTTGGTCCGGAATGACTAAGTACTAAAAAAAAAAAGTATGTAAATTCAGGGCCCTTTTATTGTGTTAAGTTTATAGGTAAGTGCGTGCGTCCAACTTTCAGATGCGTGTAATGTATGATAGAATAAACTTTCAGGTCATAAATAAAGGTAAAAGACGGTACTCACTACGTCGGGATGTTCGATCGAACGAGCTAGAAGAAATGACCTAGTACTCGCGTAAGTCTAGTGCTTTAATAAAATTTAACTTCAGCCGATTGCCCGTACCCGTGCCAAGGATATACGAGTAGATAGGGGATAAATTAAAGTTAACATGATGGAAATTGCTTAATTTGATCAGTCGAACGCTAGTTGAGTGGGGGAATAAGTTTGATAAATAAACGGGTACACTAACCAGATAACAAATTGATCGTATCATGAACATTTTTGTACGCATTTATATGTTTGTTTCTGCACACGCGTAGATCATGGATTTTGTGCTATACCGAAATCAGTGGTTTTCAACCGGTGTGCCGTGGCACCTTGGGGTCCCATGAAGGCCGTCTAGGAGTGTCGCGAAACAGGTGCATAAAAATAAAATAAATTTAAAAAATCTTAATTTTTTATTCACAAAAAAAAAAAAAAAAAAAAGATGCAAACATGCCCAAAGTTGCAGTTGACATCGTTGTAGTCACGCTGGAAAGAAGCCGGGAAACGAGCCAATGTAGCTTCTATCTCAGAAGGCCTTGGCTTGCTTGAGTTTATTTCTCGAATCTGCCACCGTCACTTTTCTGTCACTACCATCCATGCTTCGGTGGTATGATCGCTGCAGCATCCTGCAAGTCTCACATGCCGGTAATACTGATTAATTTGAATATGCGTACGTTTACTCATTTTCCCACTCTCCCGCCCCCCCCCCCCACCCTCTTCCCCGGCCTGGGAAACACATACAACAATTGGGTGACGCGGACTTATCGAAAACATCGAAGGGTCCCACAAACCCAAAAAGGTTGGAAACCACTGACCTAAATCTTTGTATGAATGCGAAAATATGATAAATGTCGTATTTTCCTCTTGATGATAACTAACTTATTTCCCAAATTTCTTTTTGATAATAAAAACTAGACTCACGGTCTAGTGTCTTCGTTTCTCTTGCATTTATAGAATTACCTATCTATATATCTATATATATATAATACGTTTAGGATGCACTTAGCAAATAGCAAAATCAAATGGCGAGCGGCCGACAATATCTGTAACAATCACTGCTGGCTATTAGAGCCAAGTTTAATAGTTGCAAGGATGGACCAGAAAGAGGGTAACCAGGTTCATTCTTGCCACGGTAGCAAAGAAAAAGAACGACCGCACGACAGTGTGAACGGTTGTATCCTGTAACAATCAGTAATAAACGAAAGATTGCCTTAATAATGTTAGCTCTTAGAACCGACTTGAAAAAAGACATTTACTTCCCTAAGAGAACAAAACAGCAAGGGTTCCAAGGGAGAAGGAGCAGGGATGGGGGGATATTCAGACCACACAACGGAGGGAGGGGAAAGGGGTTACCAGGTGAGCCTCATGGGGGAAAATCGAACCATACATTGGGAGAATATGGGTGGGGGGGGGGGAGTTCAGAGGAGGAGCCGAGAGGGGGAAGGGGGCCTTTGATCATTTTCATTTCATGCTGCCCAGCAAAATATTTTGCTAAAGCATGCGGGAACCGGTTAGACCGACGTATGTTACTCCGGGGGTACAGCTAGTATATGTATATTTCGCTTATGAGCAGACTTAATGAGGGACCGTGATTAAACAAACAAAGCTTCCACCATAATTCATAACTATTTTCAATCAACAGATTACTTTTACATAATACTACCAAGCCAAAAGAAAAAAAAACTGTCCCAATAATGACTGCGAACTGTGCTTTGGGGTCCCCGGGGATCCTAAACAATGTGAGCAAGGAACAGACCAATGGTCAAAGTATTCAGATGCCAGCCAAATGAACGCCGTATCGTATATCCCAAGCTCAACTAATAATGTGACTCTTAAACAAAATAGCTAAAATAGTCGTCAGATGATACGAAAAAGATCATAATGCCACAATAACCTAGTTCCTAAGCAAGGTACTGAAACAAATGCCGGTTTTATATCTCATTGACCACCGATGGAAGCATAAATATTTCGATTTTCAAGCCCGAACTGCCAGGCGAATTTCATTTTTGGGAAGAATTAGTTTTGTTAAAACTTTAATATTGTACCTATATCAATTAGTTTTTAGTCAATGGTGTGCTTTTAGAATCGAGTTTGCAGAATGGAGGTGGTTCTGTCTTTAGCCTATTGCTGACCTGTTCCGACCAGGAAGGCTTAGGGTTTTTACAAAAGTTTTAGAAAATTTTAGCATCCTGTGCCTTGCATACAGCATGATTTTTCAGTGTTTTAAATTTTTTTTTTTGTACGATGCTTTTCAGCTGATATTATTTGCACTTGAAAACGGGGTGCATGATATCCCCGAAACGTTGTATCTTTTTGCTTCTTGTGCACATTTTTGGGCTTTTTATTGACTTTAACTTGAATTGCGCTGCCTTTCTTCACAATTCACACCTGAAAACAGCTAAGGATATCCTGGAATATCGTATGCCAATTCGGGGGTCACTAACGGCCACTTGTAGCCCTACTATTTTCTAGTTTATTTCACTGGTTATGCGTATTTAACAAGTATTTATCTAAGAAGTTAGCAATCTATCGACCTTCGCAGCGTTCAGCATAGTTTGTCTTCCAATCAACGTTTCCCAGAAATCTGATCACAACATCATACAGGTTCCATGATCACTTCTTTAGTATTTAGTCGTCAAGATGGATCCCAACCTAACCGACCACTTTTTATCCACACCTAGCGTCAAAATCGAACACATAACCTTTTTTTTTAAGTGTTAATTTTTTTTTGCTTCTAAAAAAATCTTATTTTGGATGTTATTGCATTACGAATTTGGGTTCGCACTTTCTTGTCCAAGTGGATCCGTATATTAAAATAAAATTGACTGTGACCACTAATCTCTATAAAAACGAAGATGAATTTTCCATAGCCCTAATGCTTAACTAGAAAGAATTCTGTAACTCTTCTACAAGGATGAAAACTTTTACCCAAGAAATTAAATCCGTTTTTCCTACAAGATACATACACCCGGTAAACGAAGCATCAAATATAATCAACGTACGTTGCATGAATACTTAAATCTAAGATAGACGGCTTTCAATCAGATGTGTTGGCTTCATTGTACAGGTAAGTGGGTCTTTGGTTTCGGTTCCAAGGGCATTGTTATCTTTATCGGTGCGCCTTTCTCCCGACGAGATTGTGGTCGCACGTTCTGCTTGTTTCTCGCTTCATTCTCCCTTGCAAGCATGACTCTTTCCTTGTTCCTGGTCGACATTTCTGGCGACGCTGTTGAAGGAAGGGGATTGGGAGCTTGTCGGCCATCAGATTTGCAGAGTCGCTCCACTTGTGATGGCACCTGATTACGCCAACGGTTTTTGTCTAGGAAAGTTGCGGGACCTTTAAAGTAGCTGTGGTAGCAAACGAGGGGGAAGAACGAGCCTTGCTGCCTGAACAAGTAGTTCATTGGCCGAGAATCGTGATTGAATCCTGAGGTTAAATGTCTTCCCTAACTCTTACTTAGAGCCATAAAGTGTATATATCAATAATGGCACAGAGTTTCCGTGCCTAAATCGGAATTTTATCCAGCAATGCAAGTTAATATGCTGCCTTAAGGGTAAATCGTCAAAGCATAAAATATTCAATCAAAAGTGGCCACTACGTGATGAAAGAGGGTAAAGTACGTCACTCAACCCCAGATAAATGCAAAATTTGTTGAAAGTACTAAAAAAAGAAACAGGAAGAAGTTGACAAAGAATTTCGACTTATGCCATTCCACTACAAATATTGCAGAATGTGTTGGAAAACTAACTGAAATATTGAACAAAGAAGGTTAAGTGACCTATTCGTCAATGCGAAACGACGACAGTATTGAAAAACTTGGTGAAGTTGGTCTATTTCAACTCTGACAGAAACACATAAGGTTTTGGATGAAACTAATATTTTAGCCTAAACTTTTGCATTCAAAAACGCCCCAACGCTACTTCACTGCGTATTTAGGCACTCCTATAAGGCAACGATTCAACTCGTGGACAGTATAAGAGGATTCTATTCATCTTTTTTTCTGGCGGAGGGTGGGGGTGGGGGTGGAACCATGTTATGCAAAGTAGGGAGACTGCGATAAAAAAAATTCTAAATTATTGTACCTGTGAGTAAGATTTACGAAAGATTCTCAAGAATTTACGGAATTCTCAAAAAGGCATCTTTTGGTCATTCTTCAGTAATGTGTTCTTTTAATCTTCACTGCATGTCTCAGCTATGATTCCTTGTACAAACCTGATGTCTCTCACGCACTTCTCTCTGATCTTCATGCTGGATTATGAAGAAACGTACTACGCAACACAGTATACTGAATTTTAGAAGAGAAGCCAGTAAACTGCATACAAAAAGAGTGTTATTGTTTGCGTTTTATGTAGACTTTACTGGCTTCTTTTCTGAAATTCAACATTCTTCATGCTGGACGGCTAATGCTTGGTTGCATTGAACCAAAAAGATCATACCTCTGTTACTGATGACAAAGTCACATTTTTTGTTTTTACAAGTTAATGAACACCCGTTAGACATTATTAAATGCTTCCATGTGGCTGAAATACGTAATTCAACCATATATAATTTTCAAAACAACTCTCCTCTAAGCATATCAGTGATTATTAGTTAGTTCTTTGCCTGGGATGGTAGGTATGTCTTGACTGCACAGGTGTAATCCGAAATAGTGAAAAGAGTACCAAAGGTCTTTTCATGCAGATTTTCTCAAAAGAATTTTAACAAACACAAAAATAAAACTCAATGCCAGCATAAGTGATAATTTCAAAAAGCAATTTGGAAACCTAATGCTGATTAAACGACATGGGACTCCTTCAGGAACTACTGGAGGATGTTTCATCCATTCCATGGTCGAGATTTGCCGGTTCAAATCTCGGGTTTTTCCCATCCCGCTTTGGCTCTCCCGAAATGTTGAAAATGCTTGAAAATGAGCCACTCAACGAACATTATATTTTTCACTGACTTACCTCAAAGAAATTAATTATAAAAAAATCATACTGTATCCCTGAAGAGTTGATAAGAAGGTTAGCCTTTAAGCACAACGTAATAGTACATTTCTCGAGAAGTAAGCGAGAACAACCCCTTAACCATCCCATGCAAAACACGAGGCACACCCCCTCCCACTCTCCAAAATGTCCGGCTCCCATCTCTCCCCGCAGATTACCACGTGACCGGAAGCGTCGCCTGGGGAGCCATTGGCGCGCGTTTACGCCTGCTTCATTGTGGCCAAATCAGGCGTCAGCCCGACGACGCTGATTAAATTTGGTGCTGCGCCCATTCCAAAAGGGTGGAAGGGGTAGGGAGGTAAAGGGCCGTCAATGAATGGGGCCAAAACGACTAGCTGCCCCTCTCTCCACCCCCGCCCGCTTGGTAATGGACCTCGACAAAAGACATACCATGATGCTATGACCTAATGGCGCTGTTGTCATTTCAGAGGTAGCAAGGTCTCCCCAACAATCGCGCTAAACTTAAAGCCGTCCAACTGACTGTTTCTTTGACGTTATAACTTCAACTTGAAACTTGGAAATTCAGTTTCGATCTACCTGGATACGAGATTAGGGAACTAGTACCTGCCACTATGATAAAAGAGGGAGTAATGCGGCCACAGATTTATCTTTTTTTTTTCTGTTAGCTTTTTTCTCATGGTTTTGTTTATTGTGTAACTTTTTTTTTACCACAAAATCTGAAGTGCAAGAAACAATGTAACTAATAATATTTTTAATGATAAATAGTTTATCCGAAAATGAAATTGAATAGGACTGTCCTCAGATAAACGCTTTAATGAAAACACACCAAGTCATTCTACAAGGGATAACACAAATACGCAAAAATTGCCAATCATGTTTAGTTCAAGCATGCAGCAACTCGCGTACTACAGCGTTGAAACGGCCTTGTAACGGGGATGGATAAGGAATCTTCAAGCCAAGGCTGACTGGGGGAGAAATCGCGTGTTGCGCTTCCTGGATCACTGGTAGTTTAGGCGCACGTCGGAAGGGGGGTGGTTTTTTAAACGGCGTAGCCGTTTTTCGTTTGTTAATTTGTTTATGAACTGAAGCCTTACGAAAAACGCGCACTGCCCTCTGATCATTTGCTTGATCGTTTTAGATGTGGAATGTCTGTCAACAGCATACGAGTTGCAGCATATAAGATTCTCGAGCGTAGCGAGGCGACGCGGAATGGGCGAGCGAAGCGAGCGACTCCGCTAGTTCTAATTAGAAACTTCTCAGAAGTGTTTCCATGTCTAAAAAATAGCTTGAAAGACACTAACGAATCAACCAACACAACTACCTGTGTGTGTGTGGGGGGGGGGGGGGGCTGGAAATTGAGTATTTATGGTACATCTACAGCTAGGTCATTGCGCCAACCTCAGTAACAGGGCAGTGGTCCAGGGTGCCACTGCGCCACACATTCGAGAGATGTTAAATAAACTCCAAATCTAGATCGTATCATGTATCAGAACCTCATAAAAAATGTCAAAATCTGGACAAGGACAGATTCATTAGCCAATGGACACACCAAGTCTCGTGGAAGATGAAAACGGCGATGGCGACCATCATCAATCCATTAGCATATGATTGACTGTACGAGATCGGTGACATCAATGACATTCAAGAGGGATATCCCCCTCAAAAGAAACAATGTGTGGTGTTAGTGTGACCAACACGTAAATGGGCCAACACCATCTTTTCTCGGCGACTGTGGCGACAAGCCGAATAGTGCCTTTAATTGTTCACAATTTATTGCCATCTTGTTTGTCCCACAACACCTGCCAAGCAGCATGCAACCTCAGACTTAGAGTTGGAAAGTCATCCGAGGAATCAGAGATGAGATCCCTGAGGACCAGAAAGGGCCCCATTCACATTCAGATATCCAAACATGGCCCGGGATCCAGCAGAAAATACAGTTGACCACTGGCCAGACAAGCGGAAAAACAGATTATGCAGGAGAAGCGACTCTCATAATGACGGTTTCTACACTTTTCTGACATTTTTTTTGCGTATTGGGGAGTGCCAATTGGCTGTGTGGGAAAATTGTTATCAGTCGGAAGTATGGAGGCGTACAAATGACCCTCAAGACAAACTCTTACTCTAGTGCCCTGGTGAGTTACAGGGGGCAGTTACAAGAAACCATTCGGATTTCGTTTCTGAAGGTTTAATGAGGCTTTGTGCTTGCGCGTTTAAGTAGGGTGCATCTATTTACATCACGGTGTTTCTTAGCAGCTCCGATTCTTTCGACGAGCTCATTCAGCACCCCCTCGCCCGAAGTTGAAACATACACATCGAAGTCATCCAAAAATTAATGGGGTCTGGTGCGTCTAAGAAATTTTCTCAAAGTGTGTATGGTTCCCTCCCCCCTCCTCCATATTCATTATAATAAAGCAACAAACTTTTAAATATCATGAAGGCAACACGGTTGTCGATGTTTGAGTTCCTGTGGGCATTTCCATCTGTCGAGGCCGTCTCCTTGATTTTATATTGCTGCGACGCAGTAAGTGGCCCACTGGGCACTCGCATCCGATGTGAGGGTTCCAGTCGAGCAAGCCGGGTTTCTCACCCATTGAAAGTTTGAGAATACGTTGATGTTGTTTCGGCCCTGGGGTCTCCAATCATTCGCTTTACCGGGTGAGGCTGCTTTACATCCGAACGCCAGCTATCCTGAGGGAGTAATTCTTCTAAGGAAGAGTGACTTTACGCCTTTATTCCTTATTGGACATCGCAACGCAACGTTCTGCAATTCTGTCAGTTAACCAAGGTTGTGAATTACTTTCACTCTTCAATTACTTAAAGTTGCGTAACAACACTTGAGTTACGCAAACAAACCGATTCGGTAGGTTGCTGGGTAGATGAAGCCGACAGCCTTTAGGCGACTGCTAATTATATGCTTATTACTGCAGATCCAAACATGGATTACTAGTTTAAACATCCAAACTTCTTCTCGTAAAACATTAAGAAATTAAGAAATCTCTTACGAGAGCCAGGGTTTTACCATTTCTGTAGAGCAGCTTACAAAATCAGTTGAAATCAGATACCATACAATTAAACACAGCATCAATTGCAGTGTAGAAGAGAGGTAAAAGGGTTCAATTGGTATGCCATCAATCATTGTTAACTGGGCTCACAAAATATAAAGACATACCGGGTTTTTCCTTCCGGAAAATGAAATTGCAAACGAAAACCATAAGTATGTTATATAACTCTCCTAGTCTCCCTCTTATTCTTTAATACAATAGTTTTTCCCACGACACATAAAGGAGCCGAACTATTAAGTCCCACGACCTTGTTAATTCCAGAGAGACGAAAAATGAAGATAAAAATAACTGATGCTAAATTATGCAACCATTCTTCCATTTAATAAATGACTCTCGAATAACATACCTAAAATTGAATACTCACAAAGCTTAATACACCTGGAATATTACCTGGCAAAATCAGAGAATCAATTACGGATGAAGACTCGTCTTCATCAGACGTCAATCATCAATCAGAAACCAGATATGTGCCACACATATCCGGTTTCTGATTGACGATTGTATATCAACGTTGAATTATGATATTGAAGTGGCAATTCTGTTTTTCTCACTCGTGAGATGAGTAAAGCTGAGCAGCTGGACCTATAAATTCAATGGTCGACTCTCGATTGCAAAAAAATAATTGAATTTACTTCTTCTCCTTCAACGATAATTACAAAAATAAATTTTTACAATGAGACATCGAACAAACGAATTTGTCCCACAAGCCGGCAAAGAGAGTCTCCGCTGCTTGTAGCAACCTTTTACGAGTGTCTGTCCTTTGGCGCCAAAACGTTCTAATATAGTCTGTTTTCGCGCCACTCAATCGGATACAATTTTACACAAGAATGGAATGTCGGTTCTTATGGTAAACTTGTGGCTTTATTTGGCGTTCGATGGCTTGGCCAATGTTTCCAAATTCTCCTTGCTTCTCGAATGCGGTAATTACCCTTAATTGCAGGTAATTGGATACTGAATGTTATTAGCTGTTCGAATGGAACGCTACTGCCAAACCTTACACACCGATGGTATTAATTTCAAATTTTTTGGATTCACTCTCCAAAGTAGATTTTATTTCCATATTTCGTAAGTTCTTTGTTAACTGCATGACTCTTTTTGATTTTGGGCTATGTCTAAATTTGTTTCACCCAAGATGGCATTATTAATCGTAATCGGGATTGAAACAAATTATGCGCCTCACTTGGAGTAATTCTATTCTTAATTCTTTGTGTGTTAATCTCGTACAGATTCTTTGCTGAGAGCGCCTCTTGGGTACATCACGGTCCAGCACATGCTTGTGAAATGCCGCCATCTTGGGGTGTTCGTTGCTGCTTCCATCTTCCAAAGGACTTAGCGCGGCAATTGCGCAATGAATTTGTCCCTCTGAATTTATTTTTTGTTATTTTTGCAGGTACAATGTGTTAAATTTCTGGGGTACAATGTGTGGTACAGTGACAACTATGACTGAGGTTGGCGCTAATGACCTAGCTGCCTACGCACCATTAGGCCGCACTTAACCCAGTTGGGCAATGTTTAGGTACATGGTCTATAGTTATGTTTAGGTGGTAAAAACCCAGTGATTCTCTTCTATTTAACCAAGTATTTAGTATGTCAAATTGACACTGCAAATATCTAGTCATTTCGTAATTATAATGAACGGAAAGCGTTTATGTCATCCGCATAAAGTAATTAATTTTTTTTCTTCCAGTAAGTATATACAATAACGTTCATTAGCCGGCCAGCAGATAGTGCTTATTAGCGTTCATTTTCCACGAGAATGTTCAGATAAGGAACAGGAGGAGTAGAGGCCCCAGAATGCAATCTGCAACATATAACAATGGAGCAACAATAGGCGAGGTGCACAAGATGGGATTAGAGCTCGCTCGAACAAGATGCAACGATGCTTGGGCACGGGGAAAGTGCACGAGACTTGCTACTTAACAAGTTTGATGCACAAGACTACTGCTACTGAACAATTTAGGTGCACGAGACTATTGCTACTTAAGAAGTTTGATGCACAAGACTACTGCTACTGAACAATTTAGGTGCACGAGACTATTGCTACTTAAGAAGTTTGATGCACAAGACTACTGCTACTGAACAATTTAGGTGTACGAGAAACATGCAACGAAAAAATTGTTTGGTGGTAGATAACAAAAATAAATACAGCAGGGAGCAAAATAATCAGCAAGAATCAGAAAGAGAGGACAACAAAGGGAGATAGACAGTTAGTTGCTCAGTTACCTAGCTAAACAATGCACTGAAATAAATTACATTCCTCTGAGTAAATCAACATCCACTTTGTTTATTTTTAAAAGAATTCTAGTTTCACTGCGTATATTCGCACTAACCCAGAGAGGAGCGACTGAAGGGGAAGCGCTGACTGAGTAAGAGAAGCGAATGAAAATCAGCATTAGTTAGCCAGTCTGTGAAAAAATTGATTAAAGCAATTTACTTTGGTGAAGCAAGGACATAAACATGAGCGACCAAACCAAACAAATGTTGCGAACGGTGCATCAAACACCAACTGTGCGTATAGCAAGTGAGACTGGCTTCATTTGGGTTTACTAAACATAGTCAGAGCTAAAAAGTCCCAGTAAGGCCTATAACCCATGCCTGGAGAAGCACGTACTTTCGCTATACTGTATATTATGTGGGCGGTAGTAGGGGGAATTAACGCTGAATAGCGTATCGACAGCTAGGTCATTAGCGCCAACCTCAGTCACGGAGCAGTGATTCAGGTTGTCACTGCGTCACACATCACTGGAAAGGCCAAACTGGCCCAAAATATGCTATGTAATTTATCTGCAAGCAAGAGTGAATAGAAATTGACAAATAGAACCCATTTGGGCCTGAAGGTACGTTCGGCTAAACAACGAGTTCTCTTCTCATGATGTTTATTTCCATGCTCTTCAAGCCATTACCAAAGAGAATCCAGGTCGTACCTAGTGTGGATAATCAAGTGTGCCACAGGTTATACAGCAGCTAGAATGCACACCTTTAATCCTGCCTCCTCTTGCCTGCAACACCCATAACTTTAGCTGTCACACGAGAAAGCCTCTGGCCAACACACAAGTTTTGGGCGCAGCACTATTTAATGTAAATTGACTCAAATTACCTCGATAAACTGCGGCAGAGAAGGCACGGAGCTTTGGAGCGTGATGACTTTTTTTTCATCCCACCCGATGTCATCAGCTTCTAAAGATGGCAGTTAGGGCCATAAATTACATTAGAACCACGCTTCGTCGGCGATTTATGCAGAAGCAGAGATGGAATTTAGAGAATATTATTATGAAAGCCAGCCAGTTTCACAATAGACTCTGGCTTCGCTTCCGGATTGCAACCAGCGCAACTGTTGACATGGACTAGGCAACATTTTAATTGCGCCAACTTTTCCTCCCACCTCGACCCGAGCAGATGCGGAATAAAACTGCAGTTGTTGCTCTTGTATCTCGCCTGCAGTTGACATTGAATTATACGTAAAGAAAGAAAAAGATGATGTATTATCTCCCATAAGCTTTAAAGATATTAATTAATATCATGCTTAATTATATATCATGCTTAAAGAACCCTTTTTATTGCCTAGTTGCCTAACACTTAAACCATTACAATTTAAACAAAAAAAAAACTCTTAAGCATATAAAATACGGATGTAAGCCTAACAAAAACTTACAGCTCCAAAGGAACAGATGCAAAAAAACCACATGTAAGCCATTAACGTCACACTAATACATGTAACAGAATCTCCAGCATCCCAAACACAAGCTGGAGATTCTTTTACACGTATTAATGCAACTGGAGAACTGAGCCAAAAGCGCATGCGATAAAAACAAGGTGTAATATTTCGGTATCACGGGATACATAAAAACAACGCTGATGGCTTACACGTCTTTTTCTTGTATGTTTTAAGGTTTACGCAGCTAAAACTTCTTCTATACGTGGTAGTACGATACTGATCGCTTACATGTCTTTTTCTTATGTCTGTTCCTTTAGAGCATTACGTTTTTATATGGCTTACATAACAAGAGCTTCTTTTACACGTAGTTGCGCGATACTGATTGCTTGTATGTCTTTTATACATATAGTGCGATACTGATTGCTTGTATTTCTTTTATACGTCTAGTGCGATACTGATTGCTTGTATGTCTTTTATA
>JAHWFP010075930.1:159482-200212 GCA_023313725.1 Lithobius niger
GTTTTTAAACAATTCACCTGAACGGACATTTGATCCCGATCTGATAAACATTTCGAAAGAAATTGCCTAGACGCACATACAAACAGGCGGACAGAGAGTTTTAAAGTCTAGTAATGAATCAACAGACCAAAATATCCTTCGATAATAATACCTAGGTGCCAGTCATGCCTCCACCCAAGGCAAAAACGAACATGCAATTTAAAAGTATCAAATTTTATTAGTATCAAATGTTGCCAAAAATATAACTTTGTAAGAGACCATTCAGACTGCAGCGAATCCTACGACCAAATCGATCAACATGACCATCGCTGTAATAACCAAACCTTCGGCAGTCATTTCCAGTCGCACCATTCTACAAGGCTGTGCCAAAAGACCATTGGCTGGCCTATGTTAGAAACATGTGTAGCGAAAAACAAAATTGCAGAACAAGATGACTTGTATGCAGAGGTGGGGGGGGGGGATTGAGGCTTAATAGCGCGTCGACAACTTGGTCATTAGCGCCAACCTCAGTCACAGTGCAGTGGTCCGGGTTGCCACTGCACCACACATTACAGAGATGTTATTCAAACCCCTAATCTAAATCCTGTCATACATCTGTACCTCCTGCAAAAATTGAAAAACACCGGACAGGAGGACAGACTTATCACCCAATTGACGCGCAATGTCATGCGGAAGATGGAAACGACGACGAGCACCATCAAGATGGTGACAATCAACAAGGAAGTGCCGGACCGTAAGTGGCTGTCGACACCAAGAACATTCAGGAGGGTCAACCCCCCGCAAAAGGAAACAGTGAGTAAGTCGAGTGTGACCAACGCGCAAACGGGCCAACACCACCTCCTCACGGCGACTGCGGCGACACGCCGAGTGCCATTCCTCAACAGTGCCTTTAATAGCACGCAACTTATTACCGCCTTGACTGTCCCACAAGGCTTGCCAAAAAGCGTGTAACCTCAGATGCAGAGTTGGAAAGGCGTCTGAGGGAACAAGGCTGAGATCCCTACCGAGAGGGCCAGAAAGGGCCCCTTTCGCAGCAGAATCCGCTTGCTCATTTCCACCTATCCCAACATGGCCCGGGATCCAGCAGAAAAGCACGGTTTTCCGCTGGCCAGGCAAGCAAGAAAGCAAAGCTTGGACACGTTGCATCAAGGGGTTCCGAGAATTGTAATTCGCCAAGGACTGCAGGGCACTCATGGAATCGCTAAAGATAATGAAATGCGTGCCCTGAAGGCCAAGGATCCATTCCACCGCCAAACCGAGAGCCAAAAGCTATGCAGAAAACACAGAATAGCCTGATGGAAGGCGATGGGCAACCGCCATTCCCTTACAAACACAAGCACAAGCCACGCCAGCGTCTGACTTCGACCCATCAGTAAACAGCCGCTGATAACCGGCGTACTGAGAACACAGCCGCCGGAACTCCTGTAAGTACCTTGCTGGTAGAGTGGACCCCTTCGGGAGGGACGCCAGCGCGAAAATGAAAATGCCACTTGGGACAAGCCAAGGGGCCACTGGCATCCCCCCAAGCCTCAAGACGGTAGGCATTTCAAAGGCTATCTCCTGACAGGACTGCTGGAGCCTATCGCGGAAATCACCCTTACCCACCCTGCGTCTACCGACTCGCAAGTCTGGCCCAAAAACCATGGACCAAGCAGGACTGGATTCCACAGCACGTAAACGCACAGCATACTGAATGGCCAGCTGCCGCCGACGAATGGCCAAAGGTGGTTCCGAGGCCTCAGCATAGAGGCTGACCACTGGAGAAGTTCGAAATGCCCCAGTCGCCACACGCAGGCCACTGTGATGCACAGTGTCCAACACCTGGAGAGTCGAGTCACTAGCCGAACCATACACCATGCACGCATAATCAAGTTTGCTGCGGACAAGGGCTCTGTAGAGGCGCAACATGGCAGTGCGATCGGCACCCCATGAAGTGCCCGACAGAACCCGCAAGGTGTTAAGTGCCCGCAAAGACTTGTCTTTAAGTTGGCGCAAGTGTGGAAGCCAAGATAACCTGGAATCAAACACCAGACCCAGGAAACGTGCCTGTGGGACAACAGGAATCAGAGGTGTGCGCTGCCGTGCCACTATTGCCGGCGAAATGTCACACAGCTCGTGCAGTGCCACTGGCAAGCTGCATCAACTGCAAGCCACTGCTACCAGTACCGAGAATTTTACCATTGTTTTTACAAGTGTGGGTATACAAATTTTGAAATGGAAGTAATAATCAGCCAGCCATAACCAAGTAGTCGTAAGTTATGTTTGTTTTTAATAACAATCAAAACTGTAATATTGCGTTCTGCACTGTTTTCAAATAATAAATATTTTTCAATGAATGAAGAGAAAAATTCAATTTTAAGCATCATGCCGTATGGGAACGCCGCTTGCGCCGCTGCCAAAAATTGTTGCAATCATAGTGGCATAATTTTAAAAATCTCTATATACTTTTTGCTTAATGAGCAGACTGGGATCATGATTAAACAAAGCAAGCTTCAATAATGCCGGCTAATCAGCTCTACCCTTATTTGTTTGTTTGGTTATTTAGAGCCGAAAAGACCTTACAAGTCATACGCTCTACACTAAATTAACCGTAACCTAACTTTATACCTAGACCGAACAAATAGATCGGAAATACCGGAAATACCGTGAGGAGCCGTCGTGCGGGGCAAGGAACAAAATTGAACGAAGTAGCTAACAGACCATTATCCTTCCTCCCCCCCCCCCCTCTTCGACGCCCGACAGAAACATCCTATACGCAAAAAGAACCAAAACTCGAAAAAAACAAAGAAGACTAGGTACAAGGAACCAAATTAGCCAAAGCGACCCGTTGCCTTGCAAAAACCCAACACGACACGTTGGGTGTGCCGAGCATTCAGCTGTATCCTGGAGCAATCAGCAAGAGGGCAAGCGGGTTCATTCTTGGCACGGTAGCAAAGAAAAAGAGTGAGCCGCCGACAATGAGAACGGATATGTGCTCTAATAGTTAGCAACAAACAAAATATTGCTTCAATAATGCTGACTACTAGAGCCGAGTTGAATCAGCGGGTATCAGCTAGACAGGCGTATGTTACGCCGGGGAACAACTAGTAAAATATAAACGCACAATTGATGGGCTGTATGGCTTGATGCTAGGTTTGTTATCGTAAGTGTGCTAGCAGAAACAATAAGCAGCATGACTGGTCCGTCGTTGGTTGGTCGCCCAGGCTGTACAGCAGTGTGCCGAGGGAAGGCAGTGACGTGTTTTTAACGCTGTTCTTCCTTACTGTTCGTTGTTGCTGGCATTCGTTTGTTATCATTCATTTGTCTTGCAGTCTAACCAGCTGCCAGGATATGCTTTTGTTCTTCAGTATAAAGTTTTACTAATAACCGCATGCATACCAACTTCATAAATTCCAACGGCTTTCCTTGAAAATTTTACTCATTAGACTGGAATGAATGGCAATTTGGCATTACAACTGAATTTCTCTGTATAACATGAATAAAAAGCACTCTAACAAAAAAAAAACTTTTTCTGCGGAGAAGTTATGTCGCTCAACCGAAGGAAATTCTAAAGAATTTATGTTGCGTAGGACTGGTTTGTAGTGCAAGAGAATATTAATTTTAATGCTGCTTTCAGCGTTGCCTTTGAAAAAATGATGTCAATAAAAGAATTCCTTTTGATTCTTGGTAAATTTATGAACAAAAGACGAAAAGCTAACAGATTCAACATGGCGGATGCGATGAACAGTGGTGCATTGGTCTGCTAGGATTTCCTGAATTCGGAGGTTTAAAGAATCCATCGATCCTGGCTTTTACTGAATCCTGTATACATGAGTATTTCGTGATACTTAAAAAAAAAATACCGCGTAGTGTAAACAGGAGAACTGTTTAAAATTTTGAACTGAATAGCGGTGAAAATTTTTTTTCTACGGAAGTCGCAAAAACTCATTCCATTACCACGAACTGCAGCATCTGTGAAAGGCTAATAGTGGCATCCATGAACTGCCAACAAATGCTATAAATTGTTGCTAACGAGCGATTTCGATGTTTGGAATGCTGGTTGACAACTGAATTATCATTATTAGTAAATAAAGAAAGAAATCACAAGGTAAAGGGTAAACGAAGCAAGCAGTCTGCATTAAAGACTGGCCTTGTGAGGATACACAATACACTAGTCTGACAAAGAAAGAAAAGACTACTGCCCCGACTGGGACTCGAACCCAGGACATCCCGTTTACTATAACCACTGCGCTACCGGGGCGGGTACTGGCTACAGGCTCCAGCCGAGCTAAGTAGCTGTTCAATCGTTCTCATTGGTGACCTAAAGAGCACAAACAAACATAAAACGGGATGTCCTGGGTTCGAGTCCCAGTCGGGGCAGTAGTCTTTTCTTTCTTTGTCAGACTAGTGTATTGTGTATCCTCACAAGGCCAGTCTTTAATGCAGACTGCTTGCTTCGTTTACATTATTAGTGTTTTGCATAGAAGGACATGTGGGTTAAGAAGATGGCGATAGTTACAAAAAAAAAGTGGAAATGTGAACTATTCAATCAAAAGCCGAAAGAAAACGCCTAAAAGGGGAAAATAAGTGAAGCGAAAAAAAAAAACTGAAACTTCAACATATGCCACAGCAGACAGTAGGGATGGTAATAATAAGCCAATTAATGAAGAACGTGTCGAAGTACATCTTCAGACAGCTTATTTGCCAAACGAACTTCTGGAAGAAAAAAGTTTCTTTTAGATAACAATGAAAAATTAAACTAACTACCGCAAATTAAAGTAGAACTGAAAGAAGTCTTCAAATCTTTTATTTTTTTTATAGTGGAAGAATTGATGAACTACAAGAAGAAAATAACAAAACTGAAACTTGGTTTAAAGGAAGTGACCGATAAAATTATCAACATGGAAAAGAAATTATTGGACAATTGTCAAGTGAAAAATTCAGTGGATCAACTATACCACGAGCCTCGGCCGTTTGCCGTGACGTCATCATGAGTTAGCCAATGACGAACGAGAATAGCGCATCTTTGGCCGTCTGAGTGGACCAGCCCAGTCGCGTGATAAGCGCGTCACGGCAAACAGCCGTGGCCGGTGGTCTAGTTTCAAATCAGCAAACAAAGATGAGAATGACAAAAACAGAAATCTTGAACTAGTAGGAATTGAAACGTGCTACAATGAAAACTTACACGACACAGTTAGTAATATAGCCGCCAAATTTGGAAACAACCAAATTTATGAAGGTCATAGACTGCCTTCGAGAAATCCTGATGGAACATCGTCCATATTAATGCACTTTAAACATCGTAAAGATCGAGATGCCCGGCTGAAGTAACACAAAAAAATATAGTAACAAATGACGATTGCTTCGGAAGCAGAAATGGAACAAGAATTTTTATTAATGACTCCATCACATCGTATTACGTCAGCTATTTTTAAAACGAAGGAATTTTCACGAAATAATGGTATAATGTTTGTATGGTTTGAAGAAGGAAAGATAAGAATGAAAAAAATTAAAATGAAAAGCAGGTATGAAAATGATCGTAATGCTCTTTAAGATGTGAAGGTGACTTCCAACGGGTAAAAAAGGCTTAGTTTAGTTTAGCTGGAAAGTCAATTTTTGAATTTGAGTGCAATTTAAGTGAGGGGGATCATTTTATTTTGACGTTTGGAATGGTCTGTGAAACAATTTTCAAAGTTGTGTTCTAAGGAACAATATTTTCGCTTAAATAAGCATACAATTTTTTTTCAAGTTGTGGTATGCTGGTAAGAAGCAATTTCTCTTCGACGGTTTTTTCCCTGAAGGGATTTTTTTCCCCCCACAATTAACTTATTTTTCGGTCTTTTAGGAATAACTTAATTTTTACTGATGGTTCGGTTTTTTTAACCATGTCCCGGACCACTGCACTGTGACTGAGGTTGGCGCTAATGACCAAGCTGTCGACGCGCCATTAAGCCTCATCTCCCCCCCCCCCCATGTCTTTTTCGATGTTTAGTTCGGTTTTTTGGAGACCATAGTTTCAATGTTTTATGATTAGTATCACCTTACGGATGGAGTGTAATTTTTAATGATAGTATGTATATTATATACCTATATATAATATGTTAATTTATTTTATATAGTGATTTTTTGTTGTTATTTTTAATTATTGACTAAATTCGATTTTTAATGTTTGTAATGTTACCTTATGTATATACACTCTCGTCTACATTGTGAACGTAGCAATATGAACTTCATTTCCCATGTTGCAGACACATTCAGGCACTCGTCTCGTGTTTACTTAAATAAGGGTATTTAAGTTTAAATTTAAAAAAATGAATTTACCTTTCTTTGTGTGCTTTATGATCTTAAGTATAGTTTACATTGCCATCCACTTCAGTGTTAGTATAAAATTCAGGTTCTTTCTCCAAGTTCTATTTACGTCCTTTAAAAAGTGATTCAAAGTGTACTTTCCTTGACAGTCGCTAAGCTTGTTTCCTTGATACATTTTTGTTTTGTGCGGGTTGCAGGTTATGTACCCGCCCACAATTCCCCCTGAAAGCCATGTCGTTCTTTATGTTTATCTTAGTTTCTTCACATTTTTTAAATGTTGCCGTAAATTGTTTTCGCCTCGCAGTTTAAGCTTACCTCATCGTTAGTGCCTTCAGCAAAACGGCTTCTATTAATTTGTTGAGTAAATAATTGTCAAAACATTTAAGGCAGTTGTTTGTTTTGCTTTAAGTCTTTGCCAGACTGGTTCATCGTTTTTCACCAAAACAGCTCTTCTTCGGTCAACAACAAACTTTTCAAATGACTCGAAGCCTAAAAACTCAAATTTTAAGTCGGGTATTTGGTTTAAAAGAATTTTGACGTGTTGTTTGTTGTCATTTGTCTTGGGTGGGAAAGAAAGAAGAATGCGTAAAACGTAGAGCATAAATTAAACACTAAACCTTTGCGCATAATACGGGGATTGTAAAACTACGAAGAGTTGGCTGATTGTGCAAACAAGAAGGGAGGAGGATCGATTATAAGGAGTGTTGGCTCTGATAGAAAATGACACACAGTGTAACCAGTGCGTCTGCATCGTGTGTTCAACCGAAATGTTACCCGGTCTGAATTTTTCTATTCTGCATGATGGGAAAATGTGTAGTTTGGCTCAGACTGGCCCCATCTGTCCGTCTGCCAATGGCAGATGGTCCCCCCCCCCCCTACTAAATGCAGAAAGTGGGCCCTTATCTGGTCTGGAATCAATTGCCTCCATCGGGGGACTGGACTGAGAACGGGATAGGAATTTTTTCATTCAATGTTTTTGTTATAATTTAAGGAAGCTTACACCATTGTGATGACACGGCTAACCAGTCCTGGCCCATAAAATTAAAAACCTTAGCTACACAACTTGTGTTCACTTACATAATTATTATGAAAACTAAGCAAAGAAGCCAACTTTTGAGCACATTAATTTGTGCTCACTGCACTGTACTTGTTAATTTATACGGAGCTACAAGTAAAATCATAACCAGACAAATGTTTCCCCTCAAATACCATTTTTTTTTGGAGGGAGGGAGCTTCTGAAGGAAATTGCAGATCATAAAAAAAATGACCCAGTCCGACACTGTTATAACTGGCTAGTTGCCACTCTTCGTACCCCAGCTTTTTATAGTTTTATAGTTGCATGTTTTTAAGCTCTGTTGTCTCCCTTTCATTTCGTCTCTCCACAGTCATTTTCTCGTAGTCCTTCAGCTCTCTGGGCACACACAATCAATGTGTTGATGTGCCCCTCCTGTAGAGTCGTTAAAGAGCCGTTTACCCATAAGGATTTGATTAACCTTGGCACCTCAGTTCAAGGCCAGCAGGTTTCCCTCAGCGTCCTGGCCCTTGTACGACAATTGCATAATTCTAGTATAATTTGGTTTATAATGTACACCTTAAACCCCTAAAAAAGTGTTCCTAACAAAATTACAAAATTTACATAAAACAAAATGTGGCTAACCATGGAAATAATTGAACCACTAATTTTTGTCCAACCTACAGAGCGCCGACAAACACGCCCTATTGGGAACAGAGCAAGCATCCGGATCGGTAGCTACAATTGACACTAGATTAAAATGTTGGCAAAAAAACCATAACGCGTTTTGTGAAGCCAATGCTGTGAGAGCGGATTTCTTAGGCCTAAAAATAATGTTGTTTAGGCAAATCCCTTGCTCTGAAACATGTACTGATGTTGTAAATCGGGAAAGAAAAATTCCTCGTCCTTTAAGTTGTAGCAACTGCCGACAAATAAAATAAAATACCGCATTTTAGGCCTAAGAAATCCACTCTCACGCCACTGGCTTCCATAAAAGACGCCTTTCTTTTTTACTTCCTTGTTTGTCATTGCCCTTTGAAGCTAGTTCGATGAATGACTCCAGTATAGAAATATATAACATAATACGGAGTTATTGCTTCTGTTCTCTATCACGAAACAGTGATCTAATAGTCCAACAATGACAATGCTACAAATGGAACGTTTCTGTGCGCAGAACTCGAACGTCTTCAAGGAAATCATTCAATAATGGGTTAGGGCAATACAATATTGTTACAAACAAAGGAGTGAAAAACGAACGCCATTACTCAACCTGTAATTCTATGGGGAAAGCCACATATTAAAAAAGTTCCACGTCAGTTGAATATTTGCGTTCGTTTAAATTAACACTCGTTTTTTGTTAGCATAGTAACGGAACGACTAATCCTGGCTTGGTGTCGATCTGCATGTCACACCCCGATTACTTTTGAACCAACGCTCCAATTCCGTGAAAATTTTCCACATATATTGTGTGCACTACTTGTAGATGCGAAGATGATAAGTGTTGGCTGAGAAAGATGCTACAGATGCTAATATTAGCATTGAAATGTAACCGTTTGACAATCCTCTCTTGGCTTTTTTCACTGCAACTTCCGACTGCGTAGAATTGAAATTTAATTATACACCATGAACATAACAATTATTATAATCATTATATCAGAAAAATCAATCAGAACTTAATGTAGTTGTGGTAGCTGCGGCAATTTTTTAGTTGTATAATAATTTCTGGTTTCCGTTCCTGAATATTTGCTTGAAAACGATTAATTTTCTGATAGATTTTCCAACTTATTTGCTTGAAAACTGCTAACTTTCTGACTAATTGTGTTATATTCAGGTAAGTTAAGGCCGCAAAAAGTTTATTTAAGTGGTTCTCGGGAGCGCACGCATGGGGTTTTGCTCAGCACATGAAACGTATTTTATGACATTATTTAAAAATAAAAATAAAATTCCGATCACGCATCAGCACTTTACCATACCTCGTAGTATTGTAAAATTAAACAACTGAAAATTGAAGCTTTGGAAGAGGTTTAAACTCTTTCCTAGTACCGAAACTAGAGAAGCCTATAATAAAATCCGTAAACTTTACTATAAAACAGTCGAAGGGTGGCAGAAGGATCAGGAATTAAAGGCGATTCGTGTTGGTAGTCATTCTGCATTATTCAAACTCTACCGTCAGAAAATTAAGACCACGAAATTTCTTCCACCATTTAAGGTTGGGGATAGATTCATTACTGATAACTTCAAAGGCTGAAGCCTTGAGCCCTCTTTTTGCTCTAAATTCTCTAACCGATGATGGAGGTACCGCTTTGCCATCTGCTCAGATTGCACATTGCACGGACTGCTGTACCACGGTCCTCTTCACCAATGCAAATGTTTTAGCAGCAATTACGAGGCTTAAAAATAGTTTTTCTATCGGACAAGATGGATTTTCAGCACAACAGCTTAAACAGGTCGCCAATGAAGTTTGTTATCCACTCGCAAAACTCTTTGCACTATCCTTCGATCAGGGCAATGCGAACGTTGTACCGGTCTTCAAAAAGGGCTCTCCTCCTGATCCATTAAACTATCGCCCAATATATCTCACATGTGTAGCATGCAGATTAATGGAATCAATTATACGCGACTCCATTCTTTGCTTCCTTGAAACTTATTCAGTAATTAAGTTAGACCAATTTGGTTTACTTACAGGTAGGTCATCTACTCACCAGTTACTTTCTGTCCTTGATTTCTGGACGGAAACACGCGATGTGGGCGGTCGTTGTGAAACCATCTATTTCGACTTTGAAAAGGCCTTTGAGTTTGTAATTCACCGTAAACTTCTTCAAAAGATTTGGGGATGTGAAATCGACGGTAAGCTTGCGGTGTTGCTGTTGGCTTTTATAAGTAATCGGTCTCAGCAAGTTATTGTGGAGGACACACGGTCTAAGAGCATTTCGGTTCCGTGTGGGGTTCCATACGGGTCGGTACTAGGTCCACTATTGTTTATCATTTACTTAAACGATCTTCATTTTGAAAATTTAACCACTTTTGGTTACAAGTTTGCAGATAACATTAAAATTGGTGGCATAAACACAAACTCGAAAAGGGGGAAGATCCTTGAGGAAGTAGTGTTGTGGTCTGTTCTCTGGCAGATACCTCTCTCCGTTCAGAAATGCCATTCTTTTTTTGTTGGTAATGGTAAACCACATTTTCGTTACATACTAGATAATGTTCCTTTGCCTTGAGGTAATGGATCTTGGCATTTGGTTTATTCCAGATCTAAAGTCATCACTTCACTGTAGAAAATCAAGTGCTCTTGCCTTCCGTCGTCTTGCTGTTGCAAATAGATGTTTTACATCTGGGGATGTTGCTACAAAAGTATAGTCTTTCAAAGTCTTCGTTCGCCCCCTACTAGAACATGCTACTCCAGTTTGGTCGCCTTTTCTTTTGAGCGACATTGATCGCATTGAACAGGTCCAGCGCTGCTTTACCAAGCGATTCCCCGGTTTACGCGACTTAAGTTACTCTTTACGTCTTGAGAGAACTGGGCTTGAACTACTCGAACTTTGAAGACTGAGGTTCGATTTAATTTTAACCAACAAAATTCTACGCGGTCTTATTCGAGTTGACCTCCCTTTTTTTTTGACAGGGCATCAAATCTCCATGGTACACGTGGGCATTCTTGGAAGTTGGCTGCAAAAGGTGCCAACCTTAATTGTAGAAACTCTTTTTTCTCAGTCCGGGTAATCACAACATGGAATGAACTGAGTTCTTAAACTCTCTGCATGGAGACGGAATCGGGCTTTCGACGCATGCTCTTAAAAGAGCCTGTAGCTCGTTTCCTTAAGAGGACTTTTGAGTATGGCAAATTCCATCCAACTCTTGTGCGTTTCCCCCTTTTTTCTGTGTGTGAAATTCGGTGCGGTATTAGTGGCTCACACTCTTCCGTCTACCAACCATCATACATGTGGTAAACTATTTTATTATTTTATTATTTTTATCATTATAACACGAAACACCAAAGCTGAAGCAAAAGAAATTACAGGTAGGATGACGAAATTCGATGGGGGCTAGTATTGTAACGCCAAATGGAGAAGAAAAGACATTGTAAACATCATAAATCGGAAAACGAAATTGTAAATCGAAATCGAAATTACTCCGGAACATCGTTTTGCAGTAAAGAAACAAATATTTTCACACCAACTGCCCCCCGTCATTTTATGAATACTATAATTTGTGTGTTTTAGCACGAAACTCCTTTCCAGATTTAATTTCCCGTAACTGAATTATTTATTTCATAGAAGCCCTCGGGGTATTATAGCCGATAATAATTTATGTACGATTCACGCTCAATACCAAAGGAAAATTAAACTGATACGTATGAAAAGCATTTTTCATTTTGACATATTCTACATAACAGTGGCTACTTTGTAAATAAAGTTAATGTGAAAGCTGTGAAAAGACTGAAACATGTAAAATGATTTAAAGTTTATCACTAAATTGCACTTCAGTTCATTTCACCTTTTATTATACCTACTCTTATTTGCAAACTAAAACTCAATTTCATTTGCAAAATTCCAGTTGAATACTTACACTAGAAAATGTGCACAGACCCACAAATACAAATAGGTTAAAACAAAAAAAAATCAATAAAATTGAAGAACTAACACTACTGCAATTAAAAGAAAAATAAGAAACGATGGTCATAGCAGTCACGCTAGCCTTTGCGGCAGCACTTTCTGCCATGACAGGCGTTTCCTTATTATTATTCAATAAGATTCATTATTTTAGAAGTCCTTTCCATGATCGCCTTTAGCGTTGTAGTAAATCAAAGATTTCTCCTAAAAGACTAAACAGGTAGTTTTACGCACAGAGTCTTAGAAAGCTGAACAGCCAAGCCTAGACTTTGCTCGAATGTCTGATGTCTTTGTTGATTCACTCGACGGTATTTCATTGTGTACGAACATACTGAGCAAGGTAGCACAATCCTAATTCGCTTGAACCCGACATTGAGACCAACGCGCGCCACGAGCTACGTCGGCAAACGGCACTCCTGGGATTGAAGGGATGGTGGGCGATGATAGCCCGGGGCAAGCCAACCAAATATTTGGCCAGATTTGACCGCTTGCCATTGCCAACATGGACAATGCGGGAGCAAGCTGTATGCCCCGGGCCGGCCAGAATGACGTCATAACTAAAGAAAGATAGTCTTTAACGTATCAGTGGCGAAGGGGTGGGAAAAATAATAACTGTAGTGATTAAGCAAGTTAGCAAGAAAATACGGACATAATAGAACAGTTCATAAATTAACGTCAGTATTCACTTTTGGCTATGAAAGGTTACGAGTGTTCCTTCATCACGTAGGTAGGTCAAGTTAAAATAAATAAACAATAAATTCCTAGTTAGAGGTTAATGATGCAAACAATCAGCAACCGTTTTTTTTTATCTCAGATTCGTAAATCTTGTATTCTCACAAAGACGGAAGAAGAATATACAGGAAAGGGCACGTCAAACACACTGACAAATCTGACAAATCTAACCTCGTGTTGGTAAACAAAACAATACACAAATGAAAAGCTACACAGACATCTCCTATATAAAAAAAAAAAGTAGCAAGAGCACTGTAGTGAGTGACTGCAGAAACCCTAAATATAGATGATGTGGCTGAAGAGCAACAGAGAATAAACGTCTGGCAAATTGATGCTGGTCGCATAAAAATCTCTATGAATGGCACTGATGTCGGTCACCATTAAAAATAAACAACATGTGTTTATTTATGAATTCATGTGTTAATGCACTTGGCATATAAGGCATGTGTTCGAGTCAGCATGTCTACGCCCTTTACAACATCAACACGTGCAAAATGGAAAAAAAAAAACATAGTGCGAAAACGTTTTTCGAAAATGGTTTGAAAGAACCATCCACCGGGTGGCACTAGAATTAACGTCAAAATTTTATAAAACCTTACATGTGATCGCAATTTTAGAAATTTGGACGGCTGAAAGTGTAAATTTTAAGGCCCAAAAATGACTCCTTCGTCCAGATTGGTCAGTGTTTTGTTTTGATCCCCCTTAGCGAAACTAACAAATTTAAGATTCCGCCTCGAGAGAGTCCAAAAAATCCATGCCCCCCAATAAACTCCGTCCCCCCTCCCGGAGATAAGTAATGATCGGTCCCCTAAGTCGAGTAAAAGGAAGAACCACAATTATTACCGACCCCATTCAAACATACAGTCTCATATTCATCCCCTACCCAGCGTTACACCAGTCTGCCAAGTGTCCGTTATCATTTCACCTGCTGGATTGCCAGCCTTAATATATGCTTAAGACACTTTTTCGGTTGACGTTTCATTACGAACATAAACAACGATGGATTTTTTATTCTGTCTTTCTTTTGCGGTAAGATTTGGGTGAAATCTGTCCTGCATTGGTGACAAACGTTGAAATTGTTACAAGTAAAGAATATTTTTGAAGTTTATAATTGAAAGTGAAGTTAGACACTCACAGAAATGCCGCAGTCGCTTTGGTGTCCATAGTCGATTCATTCCCGCCACCATCGCCCCTGACAAGTTCTGATCGCGAGAAAAAAAACAAAAAAAGTGCCCAAAGTACTTTAGTTACGCTGTTATTTCTGTTGGAAGGCGTCAGAATTCAGTACAAGGCTGAACATGTTCATACGTTACTCTGGTATAATAACAATCTGGGCTTTAACCTGGACCAGGTTCAATAACAGCAATAGAACTTACATTTTCCGGTCTTCATAAGCATAACATGACATACAGGAATCAAACCTCTTGGCCTCCTGCACAAATTAGGATAATCCATTTTTCGCTCCATGAGATAAGGATTGGCATCATAATATATTGGTATAAAAGGGGAAATACATCAAAAGGATCATTTCCCTGACAAGGGAATATTCTGGTAAGCTGTACATTCTTTTCAGCTGCTAGGTCCAACCATACTTGTCAGCCAGAAAAAACAAGAAGAAGAACATGCAACAATGGTAACTACAGAAACATAACAAAACACAGCAAAAGAGAAGGAAAATGACAAAACTGAAACTGAAAGGGAAAAGGGAGTCAGACCTTAAATAAGTCGCGAGTTGCTTCTCCAGGGTCAACAGCCCCAAGGAGACGTAACACCCTGACACTAATGACTTAGCTGTCGATAAGTCATAAAGCCTAAATAACCCCCCTCCCACTCGAATGCCCCCCACGCCACTCGAACTTACAACACCACACGTGTACTTTTTTGGCTTAAACCAATGTTGTGAGGCACAATTGTCACTTTTATAGTGGGGCGGAGCGTTAAAATTAAAGGCAAACATTGAATTCTGTTTTTATTAGGAAGTTTGTACAGCCCTACTTTTCGTCCTGCTTCCAGAGACAAACAAACAAACAAACACACACACTGTTCGTTGTTAATAATAACAAACTCTACAGAAATGACGCAGTATGCATTTAAGTTTACATGTCTAAGCCTGGAGACTTTAAGACTAGGGGACCCGATAAGTCATGTTGGTTGTTTATAGCGTATCCAACTTAGCATTAAACAAAATAATGACTTCACTGTAAATGAGCCATTATCTAATCAACACTACAGTAATGACTTCGTCTTGGGGCCACGTATATAAACAAACAATAAAGGATATTTTCCACGATAGTGGATGGCAGACGGAAAGGCTTGGAGCCGCTGATACCGGGGTGAGTTTAGAGTAGATTAAGATGTTCTGGAAAGGAATGACCTCAAGTCTTGCCCCGCCAGCTCCCGACACAAACCTTGTTCCGTACTCATGCAAACCCTCCCCGAAAGAAGGGCGTTCCAAACAGGGAAACCGCGAAGAAATGTTTGCGGCAGTGACACGTGAACCCTGGACCGCAAGCTTCTACGGGTAACCCCTTGTGTTATTACATGAGAAACCAAATCGAACAAAGGTAATTCTGTTTTGATCAGGTTTGTAAGAATCCTCTAAGCCCTATAATTTACGATGTTCCCGGCAACCGTTTTCCGTATAAACGATGAAAACATTTGACGTATTTTTTTTCATAAAATAAGAATAAATACACGAAATGTAGGTAAGTGCATAAAATTCTTCATCGTTTTCGATGAAAAATGTCGGGAACTCATAAATCACAGGACTTTACAAATTCTTGTTTTAATTATCTTAGAAAAAAAATTGACCCAAATTGGCCAATAGAATAGGAAATATTGTAACTATAACGTTACCTTTAAACGCCCCCTCCACCGATTCGACAACGTGGGGAATGGGGTGCAATCACCCAACTTTAGTCAACCTCCCCGCAATCACTCCAGCTTTTCGTCTTTTGTTGTGCCTTCAATAACGACGTACGGATTTACGCCTTGACGTTACATTTGCCAATGGCGGCCATGTTAACCTCCATTTAGTAGGGGTTTCTAGTTTCGTTATTCTCTAAGATGCCGACTACAGTTAGCCAGATTCGTGTGGTCCTTACAGGGTTAAATTATTTGGTAATACTAACAATTTATGAGGTATAGTTACAGGGACACACGTCACAGTTCTTCGTGCAAGATCAGGTTGGTCAGATACAAGCCGACCTGATAGAGAATAACATACAAACCTAAGAGTAAGGTGTGGTCAACTTTGTCAACTGAAATCAGACTAGATCCAACACTTATTTTACTAAATAAATACAGATGCAAACATATTTACGTTGCCTTTTGGACTTATAATTCAGACTGCCTGAGCGGGGAATCGAACCCACGACCTTTGAAACCAAAGGCCGAGGTCCTACCGCTCAGCCATACTGACACGGCCAAAAGAAAACGTCCATATGCAGCACTTGACACGTGCATATATACATATAAACACTCTTGTTGATCCTTAGGCTTTTCCTTCCTTAATTTGCAGTGGCAACCCGGACCACTGCACTGTGACTGAGGTTGGCGCTAATGACCAAGCTGTCGACGCACCATTAAGCCTCATCTCCCCCCCCCCTTAATTTATATTACTACGTTGGTCATAGAGCATGCTGTCACCATTGTGCTTTTTCTTGCACCTGTTAATGAAGTTGCGCAGTAGGCTACAGGGTCGGATTGGCAGAGCCTCGGGGTTCCTGGATGTGAGGGCGGGGGGGGGGGGCTTAGAAAGGGCCAAGAGCTGGCATATTTTAAAGAAATCTGTGTGAATTTAAAGCGTTTTCCTAAAACTTAGAGATGTAATTTTCATACGAATTTAAAAAAAATATGTTTCTTTGAAATAATGGCCTGTTATAACTATATAGGGTTGGGGGTCTGGGGAAAGCCTTGCAAGCTAGCTCAGGCCTATTTAACAAAAAAATCAATGTAAACTTAAAACGTTTTCCTGCAACTTAGAGACGCAATTTTCATGAGAACTCATTTCATATCTTAAAAAATTTTTGTAACATGGGCCGTGAAACATGGGGGTCTCCGGGGTCCCGTTCGGCCCAATCCGACACTGGTAGGCTACCTATATTAAAAAAAAAAAACCGACCGAGTTTTAAAAACTAAACATGAACTCGTAACAAATTTGTTTTAAAACGGGTGTTAATACTCTCCCAATTCAACACTGGTGAGTGAAGAGGTACATTGCATGTTTTCATTTCAAACTAGTCCGCGTTTAGTTTTTCTCTCATTTCTAATGCAGCCTATTTTGGGGTCTCTTCTTTAAAATAACCCGGGCATTTCTTTACGCGAGTGCGTGTTCGTTTGGCTCGGGGCAAAGTGGGCAGATAGCAGGGCCAAAGCGGGATGCCGTTTTCTTTTAAAGCGTCGGCAGAAAACGGGAGAGAGAGAGAAGGAGCGAATTCCTGCAGATGATTTGCATAATCTAAGCCGTTGAACAATATGGCGTCTTGCTAGGCTGTTGATGCCTTGGGCCATCTAGAGACGCGTGTTTAGCAACGTCATTAACAGATCAGGAACGATAGTGAGGCCCATTTGCATGGTTTGCTATTCATGAGTTGCGCACCCACTATCTGCGCACCTAACTACGCATCTTTTTCCCTTAAAAAAGAAAAGAGAGGAAAATATCCAAAAGTCCGTTCTCATAATACAATAGACGCACTTCACGAAGTAAAATGTTCCTATGGTAAACATGAAATTTAAAATGGCGTACGTAATCGAAATATCAGAAATAATAAATTGCTTGCTTGACTGCCGGTTAAAAATGGTTTTACCGGCCTACAATAAAAAAGTCTTATGATCGAGGGAAAAAAAAACATTCCGCAGTGTCAGATCCCTCAAACCGGCTAATTTGATTTGCATAAAACTTAAAACAACAACAGATTTCACACTGCAGAACTGAATATACAGAATAGGGACAATACTGCCAAACTGGTTACGAGGCTGACGTGTGCAATCGGTCGTTGAGAGCTATTAGTGATTTCACACGGAATAATTCGTCTCGGGCTGGGGGCTGGGGACGCGGCCAGCCCTCTTTAGCAGATTCTGGAGGGCCAGCGCGACTTGATTTCAGACGGTTTAATTATAAGCGGCTGTTGTCAGCCTCCTTGTTTTGACAACAACTGGTGGCGGAAAATTTTAAATTACAATGAAGCTTTGTTAGCATTTCCAGCAGAGCGGCACGGCGCGCGTTCGATTTTCAGACGGAATAATTAAAGCGTGCCGAGCAGCGCCAGCCTGTGCTGGCCCGGGCTGGCCGGTTGTTGCGTAACGGCCGTCGTGGCTCGCTTGCGCGCGGCATGGGACGGCACGGCACGCAAACATTATTCCGTGTGAAATCCGCTGGCATGGCACGGCATAGCACGCAAACATTATTCCGTCTGAAATCACTATATAAGGGGCATTGGACAAACGCAGAGGTAAAAACATTAGCGTAGTTTGTCAAGCCAATGCTGGGAGAGAGGATTTCTAGGACCTATAAAATGCTCATTTTGTTTTGTTCGTTGAGAGCTGCTGCCATTTTGAGCAAGTGGAATCTTTTCTTTTCCAGTTTATAACTGCAATAAACGTTTCGCTTCCTTTGGGGTTTGGATAACATCTCTGTAATGTGTGTTGCAGTGGCAACCCGGACCACTGCACTGTGACTGAGGTTGGCGCTAATGACCAAGTTGTCGACGCGCCATTAAGCCTTAATCCCCCCCCCCTTTGGACAAAACAACGTGTTTTAGGCTCTAAGAATTCCGGTCTCACAACATCGGCTTGACTAAAGACGCCTGGTGTTTTATCTCCATTTATATTCAGTGCCCCTTGCAGTTAGCTAATCGACCGCCTCCAGATGCTAGCCTAGTCACCAGTAAATTTAAAAAAATGTTGCCTATTTACCCATCTTTACTCGTAGTTTCGTCCACCTCCCGTCGTTTCGGACTAAGGTCCATTTTTCCGACTTCATTTTCTCGTTTTATACGGCTTTTTCCCATTTACTCTTGTTTTTCGCCTTTTTTCCATTTCCGCATATTTTTTAAATTCGAACCGTTTTTTTCGGTTAATTTTTTTTCCATTTTTCCATTTGTTTCCCATTATTTCCCAATTTCCCCGTTCTTCTGCCCATTTCCCCCCCGTTTTCTCCGACTGAGGTACATATTTTATCTCCACTTTTCCGACGCCATTTCTCACTCCCCCTAAACCCTCATATTTTCTGCACGCAGTAATTGTGTACAACAGTTTATAAATGCCAGTAGGCGATTCAAGTGGAGTTTGTGCTCGTATTGTGATGTGTGGTGTGGGTTCATAAGGTCTCACATCAGCGTTGCTAACGCAGAAGAAGGTCATTCCTAACAACGAAAACGAGAATCAAAAAGTGAGTACGAATTTCGGACAGTTTTGGTTGAAACATAAATCGTCTTCCGAGGCTTTCTATTTATCTTTCAAGAACCGTCACCACGGGCATTTTTTTTTCTACCTAAAACTCTCCTATAAGACCGAAAGGGCTTACTATCAATAGTAAATTTGGAGGTGTTTACCGCATTTTCTATCAGAATTTACACTATTCAAATTTCCTCACCTAACAAATTGTCCCAGTAGAAATCCTAACTCAACTCGCAAAAATGGGTGAACGTAAATTCTTTTGCCTCGAGGTGTGATGGCAACAGCATTTTCCTCGGCTCGGTGTGGCCAGAAGACGAACCCTTACTCTTTCTCAAATACGACCGAGATATTAATATTCCAGCACGTGTGCTCACTTCATTGCCATTCGTCAGAAGCTGGCCCACCCCCAATTTGCACGTGCCACGTCTACAAGCCAAGCACGCGAGCCAACGTCTATGGATCATTCCCAGGAAATAATGTTTCAAGCCAAGTTAACCCGTGGGCCGTCGCTTGCTACAAAAGACCATGAAATTCTATTGCAAAGTGCGTGGAATACGCTAAAAGAGATTGCGGCCTACTTATGGAATCGTTACGTCCATCCGTCATCGATGCCGGCCAGACGCCCCCCCCCCCACCACCCCCCTCGGAAATGCTGCTGAAAACGAGATAGAACTGTAGGTTGTGCTGTTAAGACGGATAAGATCTCACGTAGTATACTGAAAAACGACTGATCTTAAAAAAACGTGATTACAGTAGTAATCTAATTTACCACCTTACC
Source organism: Lithobius niger (assembly GCA_023313725.1). Taxonomy (NCBI): domain Eukaryota; kingdom Metazoa; phylum Arthropoda; class Chilopoda; order Lithobiomorpha; family Lithobiidae; genus Lithobius; species Lithobius niger. The sequence continues at coordinate 179,305 of JAHWFP010075930.1, forward strand.
CTAAACAAAAAATGGAACACCTGTTCTTTACTTACGCAAATAAAGCTCCAATTCTAATATTTATTCTAGTTTGGAATAATCCTACTCGAACAGTTGAATAATGATCCCTGGTTGAACAGAAGGCCTACAACACTCACTCACATAAAAGTAATTTAATTTTCGGCATTTTATTTTATGCCATGTTCACAATTTAAAAGGTTAAAATACTAAAAGAGCAGGGCCGACGTCAATTTGCTTATCAGTAGGGATAGACCTGAGTTATGCTTAGGCTCTCGTCAGTTAACTCTGGCAGATCATGCAGAACTTCGCAAAGTTCGCTATCCGGATCTGTTTCTCAGTTAGCCTTCCCTCCAAAACAAAAGAATATCTATTGCATTGTTCAATATCTATTGTATTGTAAAATTCCTCACATTGTAACCATGAGTTCACCATGCCTACAACGAGGTACTTTTTTTTTTTGATAAACGCATAAGGAAGGTTTCCTTCTCAGATTAATTACTAGTGGCAAAAAATCCCCTAACCTACCCCTAGCAAAACTAATTGCTCCAGTTCTAAAAACGTTTGCCATTGGCGATCATACAACGCCTAATTCCTTAAAATTCATTTCGGATCTGGAAAATAAATCTGTTCCGCCTGGATACGAATTCGTATCATTCGATGTTGTGGCCATGTTTCCTTCCCTTGATCAAACTTTGATAATACAATGTGTAAAAGAAAAACTCATGTCTGACCCTTTCGCAGTTAGGGTGGACTGTTGAGGAATTTATTGACGCACTTCAAGTAGTTTTTACAACCACTTAAGGATTTTAAGGATTTGATCAGCACTTTTAACCATAAAATAATTTTTGCCCTGTTCTGGTCAATTTTTGATTTGATTGATAAATTTAGGTAAATTATGAAATAATTACGCAAACGCCGTTGCTTGTTTAAAACTTGGTCAAATTTTCAAGTAAAAAATTTAATGAACATGGATCGAGTAATGAACATGGATTGGTTATCGAGTAAATTGAAACATAAAATACACTTGAATACCGTACTTGTACAAAATGACAAGAAGCATATCTATTACACAGAAATACTACGTTTCTGCCCTAAGTCTGGACTCCTAACACCTGTAAACTAAAAGTTTAAAATGTTAAACATGCGATCAAACTTAAGGTACAACGTCCAACATACCACGACAAAACAAGGCTAGGGTTAGGCATACGATGATTACTTCCCTACAATCCCAAGTTTGTAGATTTTTAACTTTTCGATATACTAGGATGAGGCATACGATTTGATTCATTGTTATATAACCCTGGTTTTGTGTAGCTGAAAGTGTATGTTGTACTTTCCCGCGATCCCAGGTTATGCTTCGCCGCGATCCCAGGTTGTACTACTCCGTGATCCCAATTTCGAACAATTGTAACTTTTACATCTACTGGGTTAGGCATATATAGTTTTGATTCAGTTTTATTTTACTCTCGTTTTGTCTAGAAGATGATGCATGTATACTTCTCCGTGATCCCAAATTTTACAATTGTATACTTTTAGGTGTACTAGGGTTCAGCATACGATGTTGATCGTTTTTATATTACCCTCGTTTTGTCTAGAAGAAGATGCATGTTTACTACCCCGTGATCCAAAGTTTAAATTTTTTTTAATTTTGGTGTTCAGGCAGTAAGCATACGATTTTCATTCGTTGTGATATTTACTGTGGTTATGTCTAGCAGGTGTATGTTGCACTTCATCGTGATCCCACATTTTAAAGTTTTTGATTTTATAGTTTTGACCCTTTCTTACTTGCTTGGTTTTGATAATTGTTCTTATTTCCTGGTTTTGCCTAAATGAACTGATTCCAAATATTACAATTTTAAACTTTTAGGTGTATTGGGATTAGGCTTATGGTTTTGTTATATTTCCCTGGTTTTGTCTAGCTGAAGATATATGTATTACAACCCCGTGACCCCAAGTTTTACATTTTTAAACTTAATTGGTGTACATTGAATTAGGGTAATTCACATACTATTTCTGCCTGTGTATTTCTTGGCTTCTATGATTAGTACGTTATCGAGAAAACTCAGACCCACAGAAACTAAAGGGAGGGGGGGGGGGGGGTATAACAAACCTAACAGGGACGCGTGCCTTAAAAACAATAACTTACTAATGACAATACGGTTTCGCTATAAACTTGTCGTGGATTTAAGTGAATTTTAGCAAATGGCAGCAACGACTATTCCCATTTGGTAAGTTCTTTTGAGTAATACATTTTTGAGTGGCACCAGACTGGTAGAAAGCAGTTGGAAGGTAAGGAAGGGGTTTTAGCGTTTTTGTGTTCACGTCTGAAGATTGAGGAATAATAATTGGGCCCTTGTCACTGCACGTTTTGACAGCTGCGCCCACACTTGGAACGCTTCGTGCGCGCCATGACAATTTCGACGCGACCCAGCTGCATCTGATGGCTTTTTTACAGGTGAGCCAGCAACACTCACCGACCTGGCGTATGATACTGGGTTTGCCAAGAAGCACGGTATAATTCGGGCCTAAAACGTTCCTTACTGCTTAAGTGTTGTATTTAAGGAAAACAAGAAAACGACCTGCTAACGGGTAAACATCTTGTAGCCTATGCTGTAATGGAAACTTGAAATGGTAACATAACCATGCTTGTCGCGATTCTTGTGCCACCTCGTTTTTTTGTACATGACTTTAGTTCGTAGGTGTGGCTAATCAAATAAATACAGATGCAGACCTATTTACGTTGCCTTTTGAACTTATATGTCAGACTGCCTGAGCGGGGAATCGAACCCACGACCTTTGAAAACAAAGGCCGCGGTCCTACCGGTAACCCATACTGACACGCTTGTTGTAAATTACTCTTGTTGAGCCTTTTGCTTTCCGTCTTTATGTTGCTAATCATTTATGTACTTCCATGGTGTTAATATTTGACATTAACCTTGAATTATACTTGCTGTTCACGTTGGCTCTTTGGCGTCTATGCTGTCTTGATGGTGTGTTTTCTTGTTGTTTTTGCCTACAGGTTTTTGTATTTTAGGCACGTACCTTGTTTTTTTCTCCACGTAAGTCTGATTTTACGTGCAAAACAATTCTAGGAATAAATCACTTCGACTCCAGCCTTTCAGCTCATTAAATCTCCTGCCTTTTCCTTTGACTGCTATTCGATGGTAATATAACACCTACTAAGATCCTATTAAGATTTTATTTGGGTTTAATCCTATTATTGTTCGCTAGAAACTGTATGTTCGTCTTTTTGTATTAGTCAATTTGGAAGACACTTTTCTAACCAACTTCGTCTCTGGTGTGCAGCAATGTACCTTTTGGGAAACTATTGACCTTAAATCAACCCAACCAAATTGTTAACTACAAGTCTATTAGATATTTACGAAATATTAGGTTGTGCTAGTCATACGACCTTACGTCCACCATGACCTTACCAGACTAATGTTACAAGTAGACAGGAGCACGATCCACTGTGACTGTTAACTTGGAGGAGTGGTAAACAAGCAATCCTAGGAACTAACATTGTTTTTAAGATTACTGTAAGTTGCGACCCTTGTCTTCAACCAATTCTTCCTTAAAGCACCCAGGGTTTGGTTAGGTTTCACTTCTCCAACATTTCGCTATTTTCGCCAATGCTTAATAAGCCTTGTTCAATCAGACACATTTTTAGTTCTATGGCTGAGGTTGCTCGCTGCTTGGCAAGCCTTGTTGGACAAACAAGACGGCAATACGGTGCGGGCTATTAAAGGGACTCTCCAGGAATGGCACTCGGCTTGTTGACGCAGTTGACAGAAAGAAGTGGTGTTAGTTCATTTGCATTTTATTCAAACCAACCTTACGCACTGCTTCCTTTTGAAGGGGTCATCTCACCTGAATGCCATTAGTGTCGCCGGCCACTCACTGTTCGTCATGTTCCTGTCAATTGTCACAATCTTGTGGGCGTTTGCCGTTTCCACATTCCGCGAGACACTGCGTGTCAGTTGGGTGATGATTCAGCCCTCCTGTCCGGGTTTTTTTCAACTTTTTCAGGAGGTACAGATATACGATAATATCTAGATTTAGGGTTTGGTTAATATTTCTGTAATGTGTGGCTCAGTGGCAACCTGAGCCACTGCATTGTGACTGAGGTTGGCACGCCAGTAAACCTTAATCCCTTAAGCTTAAGTTTAAAGACCACACCGACTAGGACAAACGAGAGTTGCGATACTACCTTAGTTAAATTTCTGTGCTTTTATTTCTACTTTGTATGACGTTTTACAATTCAGGATGAGTCATCAAGGTAAAGATAATTCTCACATGTTTAGTTGTTGCGTGCTAATTTTTAAATAATTTCCCTGATTACAGTTATTCCCCAGGACTTGTCAGAATATCACATCAGACAACACAAAAACTTCAAACAGAATATGTTCAAAAATATACGAGCTGTATACTTCACACTCGAAGCTACCTTTGTCACAAAATGTCAGGAATATCAGAGAGTAACTGCGCTCTAACCGAACCAAACCGAACAGCCACTTCCTTTGGTCGGCCAGTAAGCATTTATATATTTGTTTTCAACTGGCCAAGAGGGCGAAATAAGCAAGGTCGAATACTGGATAGAAATTTAATTTTGTAAGTCTGTCTGCCTGTCTGTCCTTGTGTTTGTCTGTCTGTGTTGTTTGTCTGTATGGGAAATGATGACATTTTCCTACGTTTTCGGAGTTGGTTGTGCAAATTTATGACAAGGAATCGTTGGTGCCTGAAAGAAACGAGTTCACTCTTACTTGCGTGCGTCATTGTCTAACCTTCGCTTTCGCTTAATGTGAAAAAGCATTAAACTGACAAATAGTTTAACTAATAAACGATAAACTGTTAAAAATTACGACATTTTTTTCTTTTTAAGATTAATATACAGCAGTTTTTCTGGTTTTTTTTAGGCTTGGAATATATTTATCGTACATTATTAATTGCTTTGGCAATGACGCATTTGCTGTGAACATGCCAAATTATAATAAAGAAATTTAAAAATAACCGCACTTCCGAGATATAACATTAGAATTACGAGTAAAAAATAATTATTCACCGTGGTATGTTTGTAGCAAAAATATAACACTTTTTTCATTTATATCTTTTCTAAATACGATGTGCAAAACTTCACTGATGATTTGTTTGTTGAACGAAGATCTTAAAAATTATCAGTCTGAAAAATCTGGTAGTTATTAATTATTACTCTACTAAGTTTAAACACAAGGATTTAAATAAAATGAAGTTCACTTTTCTTCATTTAAAACTTAAATAAATATTGGCCTATCCCATCAGCACTATACAGTTAGTATAGAATCTGAGTAAATTAATTAAATCTGAACAATCGTCTGTACTCTTTGTCTCTGTCTCTTCAATGTAATCTTGTCTTGATAGCACGAGCTTTACTTTCAGGTATCCACAAAAAATACATTTGTTGCTCAAATTCATTATGGTGGTTTCAAAACGTTCCTGGACTTTAAAAAGTCTTTGTTTGTCAAGAGTCCACTTAAAAAGTATGATTACAACTAGGTAAACAATGTTTTTCTTCAGTCTGAATTTTTTTTTTAATATTAGAACAACGACGAGTACGTATACATTAGAAAATTGTTAAATGACTTTGTTTAACTTCAGGTCGAATTTATACTTTTAGTAATAGTATTTTTATTTTTTGTGTGCACTATTTACTCAGAAAAGACTTCTTCTCATTACATGGACTTGTTTGTTCAGGGCACAGTTAATTCTGAAAAACTGTTACTTTAAAGTAGAACGTCATTTCAATTTCATTACACAAATCTCCCCCCCCCCCCCCAAAAAAAAATGTAAACCGGGAAAACACAGATATCATTTCCGATTTCCAGATGGTACTTTCTTTCAATCGGATGAAAAGAGACAATACACTCGAAAACAATTTCGAAAACTATTTCGAAAACAAAATTTTGGCCCGTGTAATGGAGGCTGGTTCTTGATTTTACCAACGAAAATATGAATACTATCTCTTCTTTGTGCCACCGACTCCCCCACGTTTTTGTTGGGAGTTCGGCCCTACCACCAGTTATGTCTTACTGAAATCAACGTTTCTCTTTCAGAATTATGGAGGTTGGCAGGGGGGGGGGTATGAATTCGCTCAGCAAATACTTGAGAAAGCAAATCGGATTAGTATTGACGTGTCCTTCTCATGCCTAATTTCCTAATTTTCAAGAAAAAATTTTCTCGTAAAAAAATAACAGCTCCTTTAGAAAAGTCCAGTGCTATTAAGTAAATGTTTTCCTGTATTATCGTAATCTTATTTTTGCTTGCTGTAGTTGCCTCGGACGTTCACAATAACAGACCATTTGGATATGTTCACGGTGAATACATTACCACGTGCATCTTGCATTGTGCAAACATTGCTATAAAACCGTACACAAACTTTTTAAATTCGTCTATGTTCTGGTGAAATCCGACAACAGTATAGTCTCGATTCACTAAAATATCATTGCCGATCGAAATCACGGAGATCATTTAGGTAGGGGGGGGGGAAGTGTCCTACAGATCGTTGCACACATTTACCGTTTATGTCAAGTTTATTTACCGAGTTTTTAATAATTTAACTTTACAGACTTTAGTTACGAATAGTTTTTGTTTGTTTGTTACATTCTCACTCAAAGGGAAAAATGGTGAATTTTTAGCTCTTTGGGGATATTTTCAGGTTTTATCACTACCACGCCCTCAAAGATGTTTTGAAGCACCTTACTCGCTAAAACGGTGTTAAAAAGAGTTAAGTTGTAGTATTTTCAAGTAATCAAGAAGGCCCCGAAACTTCCTATTTGCAGGGCGGTGTATAATCATAACCTGAAAACACCCCAATGAGCACAAAACTCAGTTTTTTCTTTAAGTGGTCATCTCAATTCGACTCTATGGAAATCCACGAGGTCACAATCTAAAACTTCACGTTTTATCACAATACTTAAAGTCACAAAGCCCTATACACTGAACTGTGTTGTTGAAAAAGGGAACTAGATAATGTCGTCACGGAAGTATGCTGGGCAACTATGGGCGGTGAATTATTGAGGTGGAAGGGGACGGGTTGCACCAACCTTTATGACATTTCAACAACATTTCTCCTCTGTTATCTTAATCAATCTTCATAAATAAGATTGGGGTGGGGTGGCGTATACGAAGATGCACTCCAAATTGACGTATGCTTCCGTCTTGAATAGCAAAATAATTCAATTGCTAGCTGCAGTCACAAAATAGTTTCTATTTATTCTTTGCTAATCAATTTTTCTTTCATTTAATTGTAAGTAAATTTAATTTGCTAAATCAGTACTCCACTAATGGATCGTGTCAAAATAATAAAATCCAACCAACTAAGACTAAATTTAAGTAAACGCTGCAAGCTTTCGACTTCCACACAGCTACAGATACCCAACATTCCTTCAGATCACTGCTACGCGGTCAAAACTTTGCAGTATTTCGTTTAGTTGTATAAGACCCGTAATTGGCTGGATTAAAATATTAATTTAATTTTCTTTATTATATTTATGTATGCTGATTTAATAATGTATCAGTTTTTGTATATCGTGCCAAGACGCGTGTTGAGATGAATACAATGGACATCTGCAGGCGTATGCAATTCACTTACGCTAACATGTATCGGTGTATTAGCAAAGCACTGTTTGAGTAAGAAATGGACAATGCTTTCCTTCGGAATACACTCTTAACTTAGAAGCGTTAGTAAAATTCGTACTCCAAATTAAAAATTCACACCTGCAACCAAGTTTTCCGAACTAAACAAACAGGTTGGAAGTGGAAGGTTCAGCTAACGAGACTTAAACCGAATACAGCTTTATATGTTCCAGCTCCGTGCAAGACTACGTTATAAAATTTAAAAACTAATAAACCGAGTCAGAGGTATAAAAGCAAGGTATTTTCTACTTCTGCTCATGGCTGTGCTACGAAAATCTAAAAGACTGCAGCTTAAATTGCAGTATTTCGTTCTTATGTGCAAGGCTCTGTTTGGTAATGCAAAAACGACTACGACTTAAAAGGCAATGGTATTTTCTACGTCTGTGCAAGGCTCTGTTACAAAATGCTAAAACGGCTGCAGCTTAAAAGGACAGGGTATTTCCTACATGTGTGCGCAATACTCTGTTAAGAAAATCTAAAAAACTACAACTTAAATTGCAATGGTACTTATTCTGTTCGAGGCTCTGTTTAGTTAGGTAGGTATAAAACGACTGCAACTTAAAAGGCAATGGGGTATTTTCTGCTTCTGCGCAATGCTCTGTTAGGAAAAGCTAAACGACTGCCGATTAAAAGGCAAGCGGGGTGTTTTCTACTTCTGTGCAAGGCTCTGTTAGTCAAAGATAAAACGACTACAGCTTCCTCGTTAAGTCGACTGCTAAAAGTCGTCAACTCGTACGGAAACAATCCCAAGAACGTATTCAATAACAACGTATTGCCAACCAACAAACACCGGAGGATGTCACTAAAATCTAAATGTCTAACAGCACCGAGGACGCAATAGCGCTCGTAAGCAGTATTTCAGGAGCCTTTGTCATTTATTGGCCCTTCCCTGTGACGATCTACAGCTTTCTTTTTTTTATCCCGTAACGAGGCCGTTGGACCGGTACATGAATGACGTCGCTGCGTCGCGGGAGCACGTGCAGCCCCGTTTTTGGCCGTCCAATCAGCGGCGCTCTTGTAGTTGCGCTTAATTCGGTGACAATTTCCGTGCCCCGGGAGCTGCCAACTCAATTCCTTGGGCCAATAACTATGCAAAATGTGGGCGGCATCGCACCTGGGCCTGCCAACGAAAGACAGTACAACGGAAAAGAAGAGTCAACAGCGAATAAGGGAAACAGGCTCGGAATGCGACCCATCACTGAGCACGACATAAAAAAAGGGAATGTTTTTGAAGTGCCTCCTATCGTTGCTACACGACGAATGAAAGCTGCGTCGCACGGTGAAAACAGTGACACATTTTTTTCCACAATTGTGCCACTAGGTCTAAGTCTGTAATTCCGCACCAACTTCGTTCTTGACTTTTTTGCGTTGGAATGAACATTTTTCTTTCGTTTCGTGACTCTTGAAGTATCCACCAAACATAGGAAACTTGTTTTGTGAATTGTCGGCACCTGACAAACCAATGTGTCTTAGTCAGATATCTTACATTATAGTAAAAACGACAAGAACCCCTGAAGCACCAAAACGACGACAAGAACCCCCTCCCCCCAATGAAAACTAGCGAACGTGTCAGAAGTTGAAACTGGTACTTTGTTGCCATGAAAAGTTGAACTTGGCACATTGTTCCCTCGAATAATAAAGTGCTCTGCGTGGTCAACTCAGCGGCAAGCCTTGATAACGTCATGCATGAAGGACATTTATTTTTCACACGATACCGATCGCTCAAGCCAGAGCGATAAACTTGGAGTGGGGAGGGGGTCCCCCGTGTGTAGGGTAGTGCGTCTGTAATCCTTGATCATTACAAAATAAAGAGATTGGGAGGGTGGAAGGCAATGCGTCTGTTACCAAACGAAAACTGGGAAACAACCACGGGCGAAGCAAGCCCTGGGCAAAACAAACCCCGGGTAAAGACGGGTACGAATGCTAGTAAAAGACATAAAACACAATTACGAACGAATAAAACGAGCTTCTAATCATATTAAAATTTGCTGCTTACAGCTGAAATAAAACAGCTTCCCTCCTAATTCTGCGTAGTAGTAAATTTTGGCCATGTAACTATAATTGAAGTTTAAAAGTGGCATAAAATAAGATATCAGCGGCTCGTTTCAGGCAGCACCCTTCCAATATATATTTTTTCTAAAGAGCAAGGCTAAGAGACGCACTGCCCCACACACGGGCATTTGCCTTTCAGACGCTCCTCCCCACTCCTAGTTTATCGCATTGGCTTTAGCGATCCGTACCGTGTAAAAAAATAACTGTCTTTCGTTCATGACGTCATGTAAAACTTGCCGCTGAGAGGACCGCGCAGAGAAATTGTTAGTCGAGGCAACAATGTGCCAATTTCAACTTTTTATTTTCAAGGTAACAACGTGCCAGTTTCAACTCTTGGCCAAAGAATTGACACATTAGCCCTTTATCATTGTAGGAGTTGCTTCTTCGGGTGTGATCGTTATCTTCGTTTCTGCTATGAGACTTGGGTTTAAATGTAAGATCGTCAAAATGTACATCGACGGTCCATCGCTCCATGACGGGATGTCGGGAGTATCCCAAAAATCCAATAACTTCGTTTTAAAATTACTGCCATTACCAGAGTTGTGGTATTCTGGCTAATCCTGGCTATTTTTGATGAGCTTAACGCTGACCTCGGTGTCACCAAGCTGACGAAGGTTAGCTAAAAAAAAATAATGGGAGAACATTGTTGGTATGGCGCTATTACCACGGGAATATGTAGACGAAAAGTTCTGAAACCTGTTGGTAGCAGTTGAAGAAACGAACCTGACCTCATCACAGAAAAGTTGGTCGATGCAGTGACGAAATACTACCACTCGATGCAAATGCAAAAACAGTCCACACAATAAACTTGAGGTAAAAAGGAGAGCCATCCCTCTATATCTGCACCTCTGAGACCTCTACTCTGGGTTTATCAGAGCTTCCAAAGAAGGCTCAGGATTTAGGCAACCCATTGATTCGACAGCCACTGTCATCTGGTAGCAACCCTTGTAATTGCCGGGCTTTGTATTGCACACAGACGTTACTGTATGAACGTCTAACAATAACGTCTGACCGATAATAACGGGCTTCAACATTTGTGGAAAGAGGACTGAGTACATACGCATTGTGCATTCCCAGGCAACATCGTCTTCCTGTTACGAAATACCAGTATTTTCGGTACACCGGCGGCACGGATATTAATGTGTGTGTATGCTGTCCAACACTTACATCTGCTGAAATTGCGGTCTGCATAAGGTTTCGCTTACTTCTATGTCATAGAATCTCTATTGCACTGCTGTGGGTTTGTTGCCCTCGAATGTCCTGTTTCTTTAAAACAATAATGATCATGGCGACCCTTGCTACACAACGTGAAATGGTTTTCTGGGATAACACCACGAAGTCACTTACAATTTGCTGGATGCTTTCTGTAGCAAAGTAACTTGCTGCAATTAGTAATTGCTGCATTGTTGGAATCGAATTTTTCTACGCAGGATGTATTTTTCCAGTGATAGTGCTATGCCATTGAGGAAAATTGTTTCAACATCCTGTAACAACGCCTGAAATGTTATTCACTAATGTTAACTAATTCTGCCTCGACGATCACTGAGATCTTGCTCATACTGGGTCTCCCTCTTGTCGCCATCTTGATGGTTTTCGTCGTCGTTTCCATCTTCCGCATGACATTGTGCGTCAGTTGGGCGATAAGTCTGTCCTCCTGTCCGGTGTTTTTCAATTTTTGCAGGAGGTACAGATGTATGACAAGATTTAGATTAGGGGTTTGAATAATATCTCTGTAATGTGTGGTGCAGTGGCAACCCGGACCACTGCACTGTGACTGAGATTGGCGCTAATGACCAAGCTGTCGACGTGCCATTAAGCCTCATCTCCCCCCCCCCCCTCAGAGCTTCAATGCACTACCAACTTGATACTTGAGGCTATTCCACAGCACACTTGGAAGATACTCAACCTTAAGTGCTTGCCAGTTCTAAGGGGATTCTCAGACTACTGATGTGGCACTTAAGTATGTTCTTTAAGTGGGTTTCAACAGTAAGTCATTTGCAGTTAGGGATTTCAGTGTTATAATTCAATGGGCTGATCTGAAGCATATAATCCTCTTTTCCACTGTTCAGTAGTGTCAGTCTAGTCCGGAGTCAACAAAGGGATCGTTTACAAATTCACTCATTATTTATAGTCAAGATTAGTTCACGCTGCTTACTTTTAGGTGTTGCATATAGCAGTACCCCTCAAATTCGCATCACGTAGTTAAGATTATTGAACTAACGGACCCCAACAATTGGATCGAATAATTGACAAAGAAGCCAAATCCCAGGGTTTCTTACGTAGAAGTGCGTCAAAGCCCCCCACCCCGTCCATCTGTTACTCGCCTACAATTAATCTCTTGGTTTCCATGACAACGCGCTTCAGCCTTCTCTAATTGGGTTATGAAAGTGAGAGAGCCCAGAACAAAAGGTTGCCGCTCACTTCGGAAGACTCCATTTCCGGTTGGGACTGTGCAATAGAACGGAAAGAAAAAGAGCTTGAGTATCTGCTTGAGCCAGCAAATAAGTTGAAAGGAACAAAGGGAGCCTCATCGCATCTAACCTTCCTTCGTAATCCTTTAGAAATACGATGAAAAAGAAAACGCAACAAGAGCCTTAGTAATGCACACTCGGCCCCAAAACAAATTAAGCAAGTGACTCGACTGCAACTTCCCGTCTTTCAGATACTGAATGATTGTGTTCTAATGATATCTAAGGAAGTTGTTTAGAAATATTCAGATAAGTGCACGATCGAACTATATAGATAGTGAACGACGCAATGCATATAGCAAAGCTAAAGGGACCACTCGGTTTGTCTACAAATAAATGAATAAAATAAAATAAAGACCAAGAAGCAGTCTTAACAAACCTTAAATTAAGTACAGTTTCACCTAGGATGAAAACAGAAGCAGAAAGTACTGCGTAAAAGCCATAAAGGAACTTGGAAATAAGCCAACAACGAAAATCATACACTATGTCTATTTATTAAGAGCCATAAACGTAGTAAACAACGGAGGTAACACTGTGAACTATAACGGTCGATAACTGATCAGCAATATTTCGAAAACCAGGGATCTTGCATTATATGCAGCTTTGGTAGGGTCGGTACGGTCATACTAAGCAGCAGTGCGAGAAAACGTGCGAGATTTATGCAAGATACAGCGGCGAGACAGTAGCTATTTTTTGCAACTTGAACGCGTCTTACGCCGTGTTTGACGTCATAGACTCGAGTCACGCCATTGTTGGTGATTCTTGCACATTGTTGGCTATTGATTTTGATGGATCAATTGGATGAATCGACACAAAGCTGGACTAACAAACGAACAAATACTGATGATTTCAAACGCAAGCCAGACCACTCCAATCGTTGAAATTGTTTTATAGTGCGTTAAGCTGCCTAATTCCAATCGACAATGCAACATTGAGACCGGAAGGCACCACTCTAAACGGGCATCGTAAAAGCAAATCATCGCTTTAGCAATGACGTCCTACCCTCATTGTTGTTTTAATAGTGTGTTTTCTAACGTTCAGTAAAGATTGTGTGATAAGATTTTAAGTAATTAGTCATTAATTTTGTTAATAACTACTGTTAGTTGAAACAAACCTCTTTGTTAGCTTCGAGAAAGCAGCGTCCACTTGGCCGTAATGGTTTTTTTTCCCGTTTGGGAGCAATGGCGTCACCAACTGTGGCATCTTGGGTAATCTCGCCCGTTTACACGCTTCAACCGGAAATAGCTGTACTACATCTCTGACACGTTGCATTGAGTGGACCGACCCAGTAGTAGAAGGACTCTTGGTGAAAATGTTTTCGTGATCAGGTGACTGAATAAAAAGACGCAGTGGCTGAAATCGGGTCTTTGTATTAGTTCTGACCGATGCAAACAGGAAACAATCAATATGGCTCATAACTTGCCTTAGCAATTCAAGATGTTGGTTACGTTTTCTTTTTCTCATATTTTAAATCGTTGTCTCACAAAGCCAGTCGACTTTTTTTTTAGACGCTCAGTAACATCTACGCTAGGATGAAAGCGTTCCAAACGCCCAACAGATTTTTGTTCACAATTTTTAAAAAGCTTAGAATTCGTAAGAGAAAGAATTACAAACCAAAGTGTAAATGAAAGAGTAAATAAAGCGTAAAGAAAGTAAGGGTGCTTATGGGTAAAAAAGTGTAAAAATGGTATATAGGGTAGAAATGGGGACAAAAGGGTTTAAGGGAATAAAAGGGACAAAAGAGTACGAGAGGGTACAAAAAAGTGTGAAATGGTACAAAAGTATATAAAAGGGTACACTGGCACAAAAGTATACATAGGGTAAGATAGGGAACGAAAGGTACATTGGGTACAAAAGTGTACGAATGGGTACATAGGGTACGAGAGGATACAAAAGGATATGAAAGGGTACACAAGACTACATAATAGTATGAAAGCTTTCATAGAGTACAAAATGAAACAGAAGGTTGGCTACAAAAGGGTACGGTTCAAATAGGGGATTAAGGCTTTATGGTACGTCGACAGCTAGGTACAAAGGTACAAATGTGTAACAAATGGTACGTAAGGTACAAAAGGACACAAAAGGGGACATGAGAACATGAAAGAGTACACAAAAGTGCAAAGAGTAAAGAAAAACGGTACAAAAGGGTACACGAAATGTTATCATCTGCAAATATGAGAATTAAAGGTTCCTTAACCTTTTTTTGTGTGTATTTTACGTGGGACAACCGATTGCTCGCTTTACATATTCAATAAAACAAAATATGCATTTTATCCGGAAGTTTATTCAACAACAGGTATCAAGATAGTAGATAACTAAGCTCAACAAACACATCTTGGTGATTCCACAAGGGCGGAAAAGTGCAATATACCACAATTTTCGGTGTGATCACTGATTTCTTTTTCGAGAAATACTTAGCACGATGTTACATTGACTAAAATTAGAACACGTTGTCAACAACTGAACAATTTAAATTGTACAAATTTTTAAGCGACTTCGAACCATCCTGCAGTTCATGTTTTGTTTTTTTCGCTCGGATTTCACTTCGTATAATATCTAGCAAGCTGGAAACCTTCAATACTTATTGATCAGTAGTATTTTTTGGGGGGGGGATGGGATGTCAACTCGTATACTTATAAATTGGAATTGTTGCCTTTATATGATAAGATATATGATAAGATATATGATATATGTTAAGATCTAGATTTGGGGTTTGCTTAACATCTCTGTAATGTGTGGCGGACCATTGAACTGTGACTGCGGTTGACGCAAATGACCTAGCTGCCGACGCGCCATTAAGCCTCACTCTCCCTCCCCCATATATGTTACTTTTAGTCACTGCACTGTTTGGTGATCATCGTGGTTGAGTAGTGGGAGAGCTCCTCCTAAATCCGAACTGGACCAGTTCGGACTTTGCAAAGAAGACCCTGCTAAGGCCCTGCCACATCAGTAAGATAAGATATAGTATATTACAGCCAGTTTCGTGCACAAATAAAAACCACACTACGTTTCGGGAGGACAACCTCCCGTCTTCAGGTAAAAATAAAACACTAAAACATTTTAAAAATTCATGGCAGTATCTGCCGAGTCACCAAGTCTATAAAAACAAACCATTCAGGCATGGTCAAGGCCTAAAACATTAAAATTATTAAAAATATTAAAAATATAAAACATAGTATACTGCCACATCCGTAACAACCAGTGTTGTATGCGAGACTACTGCAATTCTTATTTAGCATTATGGGATTAACTCTGTACATTTGCCCGGTTCTCTGCGATGATTGGACGTATCTGCTTCGAATCCTCCGGATCCTTCGAAAATGTTTAATAAAGTTTAAAAGTTTAAAATATACGAACATTAGGGACCGGTCATTATTTATGGCCCGGGGGGGGGGGGACATAAATGTGATCACCAAATTTTCAATGACCCCCCCCCACCTTCGAGACCCTGAAAAAAATCTTGATCCCTCCCACTCAAGGTCCGAAATAATGTAAACCTCCCCCCCCCCCGAAAAAAAAAGCGCTTTTCATATACCTATTGAGACTGTCTGCAGATGATTCCTGTAGCCAAGATTAGTGCTGTAGCCAAACTAAGTAAGTAGCTCTTCACACCGACAGTTTCCATTAGTTTTAAAGAATCGTGTCTCGTTTAAAAAAAAAGACATATTGGATTAAATATGTTGTATAAAATGCTCCTTGCACCCATCTATTGTCGAGATTCATAAAATAAGTATGATGAACCCGTTGGTTGCTTGTTTGCCCACATCCGTAATATAATCAGCTCCTGAAAGACTGTAGAAGCCAAGAAACCAGGTGCCAAGGGGGGGGGGGGGGGTTGAGGCTTAATGGAGCGTCGACAACTTGGTCATTAGCGCCAGCCTCAGTCACAGTGCAGTGGTTCGGGTTGCCACTGCACCACACATTACAGAGATGTTTTTCAAACCCCTAATCTAAATCTTGTCATACATCTGTACCTCCTGCAAAAATTGAAAAACACCGGACAGGAGGACAGACTTATCGCCCAACTGACGCGCAATGTCATGCGGAAGATGGAAACGACGACGAAAACCATCAAGAAGGCGACAATCAACAAGTAAGTGGCAGACCGTAAGTGGCCGTCGACACGAGGTGCCAAGGCTAACCTCTACAAAGTATTTTGTAAAAAATAGATTTCCAGAATTGGTACCAATAGCTTCAAAAAACCTTGTAACACTCACATTACGGGGGTCAGAAGCTGACCGTTTTTAGAAATTTTGACTGCTTAAAGTGCCGTTTTTGAGGTTCAAAACTGACCTTTTCTTCCTTCCACTTGGTCAGTGTATTTTTAACCCCCCCTCCCTTGACGGCACCTTAAATGTTTATGACCCCCCCCCCCTAGGTGGTCCAAAAACTTGCTCCCCCCCCCCCCCCCAATTTCCCCTGCCCTCCCCCCTCCTCGGCGATAAATAATGACCAGTCCTTTAATGTGCTCCAGATGATGTAAGGTCCCAAGAAACATATCTAAAAATAGCGTTTTTAGTTCCCTGGTTAAAGTAGAGGTGAATTCTCCGAACATTAAGGACAGCCTTGGGTAAAATTAAGGCACCCTTACAAAGTTTTAGAACCCTGTGGTATTGCCAGCTGTGTTTGTTGACTTTAATTACACGGAACTGCTTAAAAACTGTCTCTTCTAATGGTCTTTACGTGTCGGTAAAGGTAGAGTAGCAAGATCCACATCATTACAGGTGTTTCACTTGTGCAACGTTGTGGTTTGTATTCTTTCAAGAGTTACGATTTTGGCTGCAGCTGAAGATAGAACCTAAGGTGGGTCGATGCGGAAAAGAGGCTGAATGGGTCACACGGGAAACCAACTGGCGAATCGAGATTTGTAACCTTTGCGTTTCACCGCTGAAGTTCTCCCTATTGGGAAGCAGTTTGTAAAGTCGTTAAAGGGAACAACTCTTATCTCCCCGAATATTCCGGAGAATCAGCGTTTCAATTCACTCATTTGTTTTACTGAAGTGAAACAAACACAGGCAATGTTCAACGATAAAGCAAACAAGTCTGAGAAATGTTCATGTTTTTCTTGTGCGAAAAGAAATTGGATATTTAAAGCTCAGTTTCCAATAACGTACTCCAGTTTCGAGGAAGACAGCCATGTTTGCAGAGCACAATTTGACATTCATGACACAGCGCTTACTGAAATATAAGGAACAGACCCAGGATACTGGGAACAACTTTTATCTCCCGAATATTTCTGAGATACGCAGGCAACGCTCAACGATAGAGCAAACAAGTCTGAGAAATGTTCACGTTTTTGAATATTTAAAGCTCAGTTTCCAATAAAGTATTCAAGTTTTGAGAAACAGGGCCATGTTTGCAGAGTACAATTTGAAATTTTCTATGTCATTTTACGCAAATCAAAAATAACATTCATGACACAGCGCTTACTGAAACAGGGAACATCAGGAACTGATCCAGGATACTGTTAAGGGGATGCTGTAACACAATTTTCCTACGTATCTTTTGCACTTCTCGTTTAATAATAAAAAACATTCTCAGAGTACATGCTATAATCTTAGTTCCCTTCTTTCTTTCAATAATGGAAAACAGTTTCAAAGTCCAAACTGTAAACATAGCTTCCCTCCCTTATCCCCCAACAATGGTTGAAACCAAATTTTTTCGTCGATGGTTGGTTTCGGATCACCAAGAAACGAGTAAATGAAATTGGATAGATGAAAATCCGGGAATTTCGTCTTGTTTATATTCGGATCGTCTAGTACTAATATAAACGTCACAGAAATTTTCAAAAAGTGAGATTGGATAGGGGGATATTGATTATGTGTGGATTATTTTTAGAGTATGTGGATTATTTTTCTCCGCGTTTTAAGAAGGGATACGATAGTAATTGGCACTTCACACTGGGTGGCTCTGCATTCAAGTTTCCACATAGAAACCGAACTTAAGTATTCGTTGTATTAAATATTAACTTTCTTTGGGCACCGTATATCCTTTTTTACTGTTATTTACATGTTGTTTTGCTTGACTGAAAATAATTCTATGGACACCAAAACCATTTCAAGTAAGAGAGATTTCAACTTTTTTTTCTAAAGGATTAAGGCATGGAAAACTTAAGGTGATAGGTTTGTGACTGGTGTGCGAGTGCGAAAACATATAAAGACGATATTCGCATCGTTTACTATAACGGAAAAAAAAGAAAAAACTCATGTGTCAGTAAAAACTGCTTTAGCAAGAGGATGAGGCCAAGGAAAAGGGGGATTTGCACAACGTAAGTTTTGGGTTTTCCATTCGTGGGTGTTATAAACGTTGGGGGTAAATCGATTCGGGTCATTTAGTGGCACGAGCAGGGATGAAGACGTTGCATGTTGGGTAGCCAGGGGAAGTGTATGGGAGCAATAAAATGTTTTACAGCGTCCCGTTGCCACGCGCACTCGATCAGCCCATTTCATATGCGCATAAAATGAATGCTTAACTGAAAGCTCATTTCCCGCCGAATTGAACGGTGAGCGACAAAGGAAAGGCGAAAGACACCCCTAAACTTTCCGTCTCTCACGACTCCCCTCCCCCACCCCTCTACATACCTCCACACCCCAGTACGGCCCATGGATTTAGAACGAATTATGAAATGAGGCATTTTTTCCTCTTTTTTTCTTCCTTTCTCTTTCTACCATCTCACAGCAGGAGCTAAAGTGAACTGTTGTAGCAGGGAAAGACGTTTGGCGCTCAGGTTCACATGCGTCTTCCGCAGGCTATCGATTAAAATCGTCGTGTACACCTCCCCTCTTCCTTTCCTCCCTTCCTCCCCTCCTCCTCCAACCCCCTCTTCTCATCTCCTACACCCCTTACCTGCCAGCTGCTGACGGAGACAACCAAAGCGACTAAAAAAATAATAATGGAATAAAGATTTTTATGTTGCCATTTTTTTTTTCAAATGTGAATTCTTACGGCTGCGTCGAGAGAACGTTTCGCCCAGGACGAACTTTTAAATACCACGAAATATTTCGTCATATGTCACGTGGTGTATCAACGGGATGCTGAATTTATTCACCTGAAAACGCTAATAGGGAATTAAAGAGCGTCTTCATAGGACTGTAATGCGAATCTCCGTAAGAATCAAACAGTAACAGTAAAAACAAGTGAAATCACCAAAAATGTATATTTACCAAAGTAACATAAAGTTTGTGAGTAACACTTGAGTAATGGGGCATTGTTTTTTTCCTCAGATGTGTGAATCGAGCGAAATTCTATTGCCTGTGACAATGACACAAGTATCTAGTGGCCACCATGCTTCTCTATACGACATCCGGATGGGCAAAACACCCTTTGTGTTAATTCAAATCCCGGACAGGCCCCCAAAATATGTAACTGCCAAGAAAAACAAACCGTTAAAACTCAAATTGTCTCCCGAAGTCCGAGTTTGTCTCTACTGCACATCTAGGGAAATACACGGTGAGCTTCACACTAGACGCCGGAAGTTAGCTTATGCCAGTCCTAGTGAGGAAGTTCAGGAGGTCCAACTTCATAGGGTAGGCCACAAACACCGACTGAAGACCGAATCCAGATCCTTAATATTTATACGGTTCTGAACAAGACTCATGCCAAGGAATTGCACAACGGTAATGGGCCATGTGCACCAAGCTCTTCCAATTGGTTAAAGGTGCCTATTCATCGAATGACAGGTTACAGCATCTAGCGCCGTCTACAATTATTTAGTTCTATCTAGCACTTGATATCAACAAGCGAAGTAATGCGCAGAGAAATTTCTTTTTACACAACATACTAGCCAGATGCCTCCTTAATTATTGAATGAAAAGTTGGTGCGTCTACGTGCAACAGGGAGCAATCGTGCAAGGTTAACGATATCACTGCCAATAGATGGCACCATCTAATGTCCGGTTAGGACAAACGCTATAAAGATAATGAATCAAATAGACATGGTGAAACGCCGTTGATATAAAGTCTAAAACGTACAAAGTGCCAAAAAACACATTTGAGGGAATGTGTTCCTTGCGTTCCTAGGAATCCAACCAGTCTGTTCAGTGATTTTCTTAGAATTTTATTTACTTTCATTCAATAGATACACTCGTAGATCGTGCTGCTAATTTCATTATGTTGAAGATTAAATTAACCTTGCTGATATTCTACGTTGAAAGGAGGATGGTGGCCGACCACTTCAACCTTCAATTTCTAATTTATACACACAATCTTAAAATCGACTAGCCGTGACGTTCGCATCCTTAACTCTATTGGCGACGATCCATGCTTCATACAGTTTATTCGCTCTACAGAGCATCAGAAAATCAACTTACTGATTTTTAGGTTGCAAGCTAAGTTGGAGTTATTGCTCGCAATTCGTTCTTCACATTCTTTAGAATATCTGCAGTTCATATGTAGTAAAAAGCGTTTGTTTTACGTTTAAAAGATTTACTGAAATATCTTTGCTCGCTCAATTGGCGCATCTCCTTGCTTCCGAAACGCGAATGTTTAACCGCCTTTTAAAACCTACAGGTCTACTTTTTCCATGGGTCCAACCAGTTGAGGCCAACAAGTTTTGAGATATATGTGGCGTGTTGATGATACTAAATATATAACGAAGCAAGCAGTCTGCATTAAAGACTGTCCTTGTGAGGAAACACAATACACAAGTCCAAGAAAGAAAGAAAAGACAACTGCCCCGACTGGGACTCGAACCCAGGACTTCCCGTTTACTAGTCGGG
>JAHWFP010075930.1:200612-269536 GCA_023313725.1 Lithobius niger
TCCTGGGTTCGAGTCCCAGTCGGGGCAGTTGTCTTTTCTTTCTTTCTCAGACTAGTGTATTGTGTTTCCTCACAAGGACAGTCTTTAATGCAGACTGCTTGCTTCGTTTACCCTTTACCTTGTGATTTTCTTTATTTATTTACTAAATATATAAAATATATCGTCATTTCATTTATTTGCTTTTTTTTTGGGAACCATGTTTC
This sequence comes from Lithobius niger, assembly GCA_023313725.1. NCBI lineage: Eukaryota > Metazoa > Arthropoda > Chilopoda > Lithobiomorpha > Lithobiidae > Lithobius > Lithobius niger. Next base: position 200,816 of record JAHWFP010075930.1, read on the forward strand.
TTTCTGGTTAAATTGCCTAAACAGTATATGTTTGATCGAACCCTGAGATGAAAAACTTTTCACGGCAGTTTTTTGCATATTTGAGGATCGAAAAATTAAATTTACAGCTACGAAACTACACCTATATTAAAAGCGTAATACTCTCACGTTTGTAGGGGCCTTACGTCTGGAGGAATAGACGTACAAACAGGCATGCACGCACGCACAAACATCGTATATTTTTAATGACGTAGATAATTTAGATCTAGATTTGGGTTTGGTTTTACATCCCTGTAACGTGTGGCACAGTAGCATCCCAGGCCACTGCATTGTGACTGATGTTTAGCACTAATGGCCTAGCTGTCGACGCACATTAAGACTCAATCTCTCCCCCCCCCCCCCCCCCCATACAAGACGAAAAGCTTCTTCTTGAGATTTCCCCAAAAAGACACCACTCATTGAAACATTAGGCCAATTTACAAGTTTTTATTTTTTTTATTTTGTCTGCCGTTAACTTTAAACTTCACTTTCATAGGTCGCAGTCATTTTATCAGTATATTGGTTCCATTGCTGTTCCCTTCCAGTAAAGTTGGTTCCATGGTTGAGGCATCATCAACAACTTTATTACTTGGATATGTCAGAATAAGAGTCTGTTTTCTGTCTTTCCCGCACGTCTGGTTATGTGGGAACAAATACTCAGTTCGTTACAGAATACTGTGAAACTCTGGCTGTTTGTAGTGTGCGTGCCTCCGGCATGCATTGAGTGAAAAAATAACTTTTTCAATTTCTAATACCGATGTAAAGATGACGTTTTAGTCACGTGTGAATCTGTTTTTAAAAAAATGGTTTTATGTGCGCTATAAAGACCTCCCAACGACCAGGAACTCCTCAACGACTAGGAGTTAAGGGACAATGTACGCTCATGCCTGAGAATGGTCAGGGCCGGAGTGTGGGAGGAAGGGCCTAAAGACAAGCTTCACAGTTCGAATTTGGGAGGGGATTAAACACAGCGTTAAGGATTCCCGTCAAGATTTCACCATTTCAAGTCGATGTCAAACCCTGCTGTAAGCCCACACAAAAAAAAGGTGGATTGTAGAATTAACACCATTTACTATGGTTATCTCGGGACGGTGACGGATAATTTTGCTAAGAAATGGCTAGGATCTTTTACGTGCCACAGTCGACAAGGCGTGAACGCACTTCGGGACCCTCCTCTTTCCGAATGCCCAGGTGTAGATTGATACCAAGACTAAAACCAGAACCTCTGGTACTTGAGACAATGGTGGTAACAGTTCGGCACTCTGACTTAAACCAAGGCCATTAAAATTTAACAAGGTAATTCTCAAATGAAGTCAAATTTTTCATGTAACCTCCGAATCATGTAATCACTCTCTGGGATTAACTTTGGTATCACGACTTTCAACAGAGAAAACTTGGATGGAATCATTAAAAGGTTTTTTTTTTAGACAGGTGGATTTACTTCACATTATTTTATTGAAATACCCTAAGTCAATCTTGAATGACCGTGATTCAGACTTCACACTCTTGGTGACAACCATTTTGACTCAGATATCACCACCTTAAATTGAGAAAACGTAAGGGTAGCTTCACCTTTACGGGAATTTGTTTGATGGGTGTTTACTTCATAATACTGTCATCCACTTCAATCGTGTTGGTGCCCGAGTTGAATACCTCACAAACCAATGTTGTTTTGCTAACATCGTAAACAATGGAGGTATTGTGCATGCCATATGAAATACAATTAACTGAACAAAAAAAAAACAACTTCGTCGTTTAGAAAAAAAACATTAGAGTTCGTATCCCCATATTCACAGCTGTGAAGGTACACGAAAAAGAAACGGAATTAGCGTACACTCGAACGCAACGAACTATAATTTGAACTCTAATTCCAGGGAGCAAGGACTCAATGGTTACGTCAGAAAGTGAACGTAGTTTGTATCTGAAATGTTTAATGTGATTGTGTGTGATTGCACAGCCGTTCCAACCGTACAAACTATGCACCGGGAGAGTCAGGTTTTAAACAGCAACTGGATCACTGCGCTCTACATCAAATCATTCCCTCAACTAGACTGCCCTGCCAGACATATGGCAAAAGGCCGCTATGGCCCTGAACCTAGCAGGAGGAAGGGCTGTGTGAGGTGGGACACTCAGAGCCTGCTCCAAATCCTTACCCATATTATACCATGCGAGATAGGTCTTCCTCAGTGGAGGCTTGGGCAATCGCACAGAGATGCGCTAAGGATTCTTCAGCACCATGATTATTCAACAACGTGTAGTAGGGTACGCCCAAGGCGAAACGCATGACCCTGCAAGTGTGTGCCTCATGCAACATATACTGGGAGGCGAGCCAATGGATGTGGGAACACAGTGTTAGCATGAATTGCAAACAGAGTCCAGCCCGTCGGTCCCTTCAACCACTCAGACTCCCAGTAGACGTGCAATTACATTGACACAACTGGATGAAGATCCCGCGGCACACAGGGAACAAAAACCAGACTAACCCGGGATACAACAGCAATACTGGCCAACTCATCAACCATTTCATTCCCATGCAACCTACTGTGTCCCGGGACCAGACTGACCAACGACACCCACCAATGACTTATAGTGTGGTTCTTCAGAGAGCGACGCAAAACTGTGTACATGACGCAGAATCCGAGTGAATGCAAAAGTGAGGAAGCCTAAGGTCAATTGCTACATCCAAAACACCAGAAATAGCGGCTAGCTCACAGACAAAAACCGATGAAACTTTTCTTAAAAACGGACCAACACACACTTTTAGACTCGGAAGGAAGTCTCTTACCTTCCCAGTTTACCCTGTGGAAAAAGGCATGAGAGAAAACGTCTACCGCTTACGCATATTGAGGAGCTGCATCAAAAAACGAGCAAGATCGAGGAACCACATCGAGGGACAGGGTGGGGACATCAGGATTGGATCAACAAATCTACCCATTGATGACTCCATTAGAAAAGCAGCACCCAATCCAGCAGTACCAAATTGCGTTCGTACAACAGGACTCACAGACCGATAAAATCGTAAAATACACCCTACCTAATCTGTTGTTCCCCTGCCCAAGAGCTGGAGACACAGCTACACAAAAAACTCTGCTGCCCTCAGATGCACGGAACACACTCCGATTTCTACGAGGAGAGCAGAAATAGGTATAGACGGGAGACACACTGTAACTGCTCGAAGACATTTATTAAGCGAAACTTGAATACATTGGTTTAGCTGGTTACAATTACGTTGGCCCAATAAAGCGGTACAGAGATTTTGGTGAACCAGTTAAATAAATACGTTGGCCTATTGAGTGAGTTCCAATGAATTGGAGGCACGTGTAAATACTAATTTAGTCCAATGATGGGAAGCAGAATTGAGGGCTGAGATATGAAGGTTAAACATTGGGCCATTTCTGTTGTTGGTGAACCAACTTTGCACCAACATTAGTCCAATATGTATAAACCAATGCCAACAAGTCGCCAACGTCACCAATGGTTAGCCAATGTTGGCCCAACCATCGAATGTTACTTGGGTGGTGGTTTGCTCGAAAAACGGTAACTAATACTTTTAAATCTCCGTTTACTATAGTTTGCTTTTTAGATAAAGTAAATGCTTTTTTTTTTCCGTTGTTTTATTATCATTTTATTGTTGCTATTTTAACGACAATGGCTGACAATAGTTGTAAAACAGAGCTTATTTTTTTGCTAACTCCGTCTTTTGCAAATTCGTCAGTCACATCTTTAAAATGCGCTTCACGGTTAATGACGTCGCACCACTTCCGGAAAACAGCAGTTCTACTTAATGTTTCCCGCCCGAATTTTGCGCTGCTGAAACCAGTCTAAAGAATGAAATATTGTCAGCTTCATAATTCCGTGGGGCATGATTCCTTGTGGTGCGTGCTACTGATGAATGTGAACTGTTAGGAAATTCATTGAAAATTGAAATGGATTTGAAACAGGACTGATGTTTTTAACCTAATTGCAGTAATTGTGTGAAACGAGTGTTAACAACGGTGAACCTTCCTTGTGTCAAGCCTAACTAACCGACCTAGAACGGAATTAGGCCTATTTTCACTCACCCAAAACAAAACTAGATCATTTAATTAAAGTGAATTAGGATGTTACCGAATTACAATACAAACTTAAGTAATGAACTGACGAGAGAATCAGAAGGTCCTCAAGTCACCCGGAATATACTGGAATTCAGTCTACAGCTTACATATTCTCAAATCAACACTCACGATCACCGCCAGGGATTTACAAGTTGCCTGTACATTTCCCTAACTAGAATCAAAAAAATAATTAAGACTTTTTTTACTGGGTACAATTACGAAATAAACAGAACACTAAAAGCAGTTACTTCATCAGCAGAAGGTCAAGCGAGTTGTGGCGAACCAAGATGGCAGTGAATGCTGGGTAGGTTGTAAATGTAATGCAATTTGGTGGGAATGCAACTTAAGCTTCTTTTTAATTAATTTAGGCATTTGAGCATTTGACACATGCAAAAAAAATGAAAGTACCAAGAATGTGAATACCAACAAACTAAAAATTCCAAAAAATACTTTTACCACTACCCGGATTCGAACTGAGTAAATTGAAAGCCAGTATTTCTGCAGCAAAACCAATCATCAATAGATAACAAAGGAATAAAAACAAATGAAATGTAAAAAAAATGTGAATAGTGTGAGCATTATAACCTTCGTCTGGTGCTATACATAGAATACGTGCAGACAATTGGTACTGATAATGTAAAGATGATGAAATAATTTAATGTCAGGCTGTAAATCGCACCGATATATTTACGACTCCAAGGGATCACTGCGATAAGACATTAAGAAGGAAAGCACGGCAGTGGTTATTTTTTTTTAATTGAAGAATTGCTGGTACACAAAAATATGACATCACCATGGTTTATTCCTATTGTTCCCGAGGAAAAAGGGTTCCTCATGACCGAGAGAAAACGGTTCCTCATGCCCGAGGGAAAATAGTTCCTCATGCCTGACAGCGAAAGGTTCCTCATGCCGAGGGTGCAGGGTTCCTCATGCCAGAGGGCACAGGATTCCACATGCCCGTGGGCAAAGGGTTCCTCATGTCCGAGCACGCAGGGTTACTCATGCCCGAAGGCGCACGGTTCCACATGCCCGAGGGCGCAGAGTTCCTCATGCCCGAGGGCACAGGATTCCTCATGCCGGAGGGTACAGGGTTCCTCATGTTCGACGGCTCCTCATGCCCGACGGCGAAGGGTTCACATGCACGAGGGGGCAGGATTCCTCTTGCCCGAGGAATTGATACCTAACTCTATAACAAAGTGGTTGGCAAGGCAATGCTTGAACTTTACAGTAAGTTGGATATCACGATACATTAGAGGACAACACAACAACAAGCGAATATATAGTAAGTTGGAAGCAAGGCACACCGAGCCACCCATCCAGTTTCAGCTCAAAGTAATTAAGATGCTGGGTCAAGATGCTGTTTAGCTTAACCTAGAAAATGTCGAGCCACGATATTAATGAGGTTTGATATTTAAAAAAAAATTGTAAAATATCCAGTCGAAATCACACTTTAGTACTATAGTAGAAATTTCTTGATTATGTTTGCTGTGACTACGTGGCAGAAGGAATTCTAGTCGTCCATCAATCACGATACAAAGATTGAGCAGTTTATTACATTCTTATTATAATAGCTGTTGTTAAAATTGTTTGTCCTTGACTTTTTTAATACCAGAGATGACGTTATACGAGTTTAGATAGCGATTCCGACGATTTATTTTCAGATCTCTAATAACTAAATTTCTCATTTCACATTTCGCCCGCTGTGACGTTAATAAAGGCAGTTACTATTTTACCACAGGTTTTACAAGATGCGGCATCAACTACTCATCTACCCTGGTAGGTATTATCAAAGTAGATTTTTCGCACAGTTCGTCTGTGCATTGTAATTGGTACCGAAACTCTAAATAAAACTAACGCCGTTTCTTTTTCGCTTTTATGGTTGTTGGTGCTGGTCGCGAATAAGCTTGGTGGTGTGCTACCAGTTCATTGAACCATTTTCAGAAAAGGCAGAAAATATCAGTAGCACCAGGGAAAATGTCTCTACTAAGCAGGGTTCTACTGCAGTACCGGTCGGATCTTGGGCGAAAACTAGCGTACACGACTAGCTGCGACAATATGGCTGTCGAAAGTACCACTGATTTTATTGAGTTGTCCTGTTGCCGCTTTCTGTCAGCAGGGGGCGATAGTTATAGCTAAAAAAAACTGCCACTATTTTCCTTGAAACTCTTATCGGATAAAAGAACGTGGCGCTGTTTAATCCAAGTGTAAAGAAATAGCTTAACTGTGACTGAGTGATTGTTTTAAAAATTATTTTAAAATAGTTTTAAAGCTAATAAAAATTCTACGCGCAGGTCTACGAAGAATTAAAATTATTATTTTGAAAAACTGCCACATAGCTGTCAATAGATGTCGAAATATACGATCAAAAACCGTGTTTTACTGGCCTGCTCTAGTGATGAGTCATAATAATAATAATATTCTATGCGGTAACAACTGGTCTGGCAAGAACCGGCGGTTCACTAACAGCTAGTTATGTGTAAGTACAGTGTGCGCAAATTGGCCAAGGAATGGTGATCAGAAGAGGTTTGGGGACACGAATGCCTTACCACCTAGGTTAGAACTGCCTGGGACCCAAAGGTCACCAATTGCATCGTCAAACGTTTGGGACAGGGGAAGGGTGTTAAAGGAGTCAAAAGGCCCAAACATTTGAACAACAAAAGTAAAAACATTTTGCTTAAAAATGGCAAAATATGCTTCAATGAATGTTAAAAACTAGTGCACCCACATAGCGGGATTTGTCATCACTTAATAAATATATATATATATATATGGCTGTCGTCCATATATATACATATAAAATTTAAAAAAGTTTAAAACCAACCAGATAGAACAGGATAGGAGGACCACCATCACCACCACCACCAGTACTATGGAGGCGGTAGGGGACTCTTCAAGAATTTAAGCAGTGGCTCGGTATCTACCATTCGGCGAACTGCGTGAACTGATCTCACGTTAACAGTCTCAATCCTGCCAGCATTACTTAACAACACCCTTAGCAATGTCAATTCGTCCCAACCATTTTGTCTTCCCCCTAAAATTGTTGTAGATCAGGCCTGATAGTTTATTGGCCATGCTCTAAGTGAATACTAAGATGGATTCCAATCAGACATGCGGGTTGAAAGAAAATACAAACTGCAGACATGTTGACTGATAGAGATGCTCAAAGTCGAGTAGCGAACGAACAACTGTTGCAATAACCCAAGAAACCATAAGCCTCCCTCCAAATCCACCATTTTTACAAGCCTAAGCCAATTAACACTACTTGTACACCGTCTACTTTATTCGTCCACCACTACCACAAGACACTTTGCGTTGTACACAGATTATAGTCTGAACAAGCAAATAAATAATGCAATTCGACAATCCGTAGCGTCTCTCTCCCGGATTAAGAGGAGAGGCAGGCTTCTTCCATCTCCCGCATTTCCGTCAGCAAAGCCAACAAATCCTAACCGATTATGTGGATTATCTGAGCTTAGCAACCAAATGGTGGCCTCTCTCTTGTCCGGGTCATGGTTTAATCTGCGGCCATGTCATCACTCGCCATCTTCCTGTTCACTTCTTTCAGAATTTTCTCCGTGACATGGATTACCTTGCCTCTCAAAACCACATCCAACATGTTCAACAACTTTGAAACATGCAACCTCACAATTCGCTGTTGTTTTCATCCCAAAATACCTATGATATGCAACACATTCTACTCAAAGACTTATAGACTAGAGTTAGGATTGTCTTTGAGGTAATCCATCGTATCACTAATCACAACGACGTAAATATGGATGAGTATATCCCGCTTGCTATCATGGTGGAAGGTAGAGAAGCGGGGTATAATCGACCTACTGTGGTATAATCACCCGATTATTCCGCAGTACCTTTTTGTTGTGCGCATGCGCAACTTACGGAGCTAAGCTTAAAACAGACGTCAGATCCTAGTTAATGGCTGCGGCTTTTGACTCGCATATATACCAGCTAGAAAACTCGACGTATTCGTTACGATTTTCATATATTAGCATCACACTTTATAATTTTTTAGGCTAGTATATTATAATTTTTCTTCGGCGATCTATAGGCATAAAAAATGTAAATTTTTACCGTATTAGTCTTTTAGTTTTTCTATCCCATGGTAATTATTAGCAAACGATTAAAAATTAGTACAGGAACACACACAGCGCCATCTCTCGGCGGATTTCAGCAATGCTTAGTTGATGCGGCATTTTTAAAGGGAGAAAATCGCCGACGCAGCATCGTCTGTAACTTCTTGTTGGAGACAAATAATTCTATGAACTGATAAACTGATAAGCTAATAAAACGTAGCATTACGTTATAAATATTAATAATAACACAAAGAATGTTTAGTCCTTTTGTTGTTATTTATTTTGAATTGGGATATACTCCAATAAAACAGCCTTCTAGCTTTTGTGGATAATACGGCTAAAAATGTTTTCGCACTCAGCCTGTAACCAGACTAAAACTAACTCATGCTAGTTAATTTGAAATTATGCCCCTCGTGCTACGCGCTCGGGATATATTTGCAAAATAATTAGCATTCGTTAGTTTTAACGTCAGGTTACAGGCTTCGTGCGAAACCAGTAGCCGTATTATCCACAAAAGCTCTAGGGCTATTACTACAGATTATTTAACTGTGGGAGTTGAATAACTAAATATTCATAAGCATAACATTCAATACAGGATGTCCACAAATTATTCACCCCATAAAGAAATTAAATTTAAAAACGAAAAAGAATATTGAAAAACTGTGACATAAGTGACTGTACTGTGATTATATTCAGTTGAGTGCAGTAAAACGAACTTAAAAGAAGAAATGCGTATGAAAAAAATTAATTTAACATAAATGTAAGCTCGGATATGTTGACATCATAAGCAGCATAGAAAGCATTGTAAATTTGAAACATTGCCATCTCATGTTGGCCAAAGAATAAAACCAACAAGTAGTTTTAACAATCGCCAATAATCATTGTCCTAGGCTATCTCTTCAAACTTACAACATACAAAATTCCCGGTCTCTGTGTGGTCATCGTGGATTAATACCAATTGTAGTTAAAGGTCCTTTATTCCACTATTTCCTTTTTTCCGTCTGTATTCAGAGAGTATATTCTGGATGGTCTCGGGGAATTCTTTGCGCCAATCAACTAAAAGCAGCACATTAGTTTCATGGCTTGTTCAAACACATCTTATAATCAACTGTGTGTTTACAATAAGTGAAATTAATTATAGAAACTCGTGAAATTATGTTTTCTGCACGGCTTCTGTTCTTCTTTTTTATGGACTACTTCTACAAGCCATTACTGCTTTATTAATTCACTCGTAAATAAACAAACAACGATGATAACGACAATTGTAGATAAACAAACAACAGCAGGTTTATTTCTCCATAATTTAAATTTGACGCACTAACTTAATTTTAAAGCTGTAATCAATTCTACAAATATTGACATTCTGTTTTCTTTTTATTACGTTTTTAATCCTATATACAACACAAAAAACAGCAAAAAAAAAACAACAAGAAAATAATTACAACGAAAAGAAAAAACAACTACTTTGTGGAAAACTTTTCATGGGTTAAGACTAATTGATGAAAATCAGAACACATTAGCCTCGATGCACTGCTGACGCACGATTTTTAATTGTTGTCATGGGAAGTGATCATGCGTTTTGTTTCAAAGGCGTTGAATTGTGTAGTGAACTGATAAGGGACAGAAGGCAGAAAAACCTCTCCTGGCTTCTGAGCACAAGAAACTCCTAATTGATATTTAAAGAAAAAAACATTTTAGTGTCATGCTAGAACTTAATTCACCCAATTTGTTTTCTTCTAAATTTCTTCAAGCACAAATTAACCAACTTGTACCGTGAAGAAGGGCCTCAAATATATGGACCCCAAATATATGGACCTAAAATGTACGGCCTCAAGTATACCGTCTATGCCACAGTACGAGATAGTTTCAACGAAGACATCGCACTTTGTTGTACTCCACAATCTATAACTTTGCTGAGTAAATAGACTAACCTTTAGCGAGGTTTCCAGCTTGCTGCTGAATTCGGTAGTCATGTAGATATTGCAACAAATTTAACACGTCAATTAAGAGTTTGTCTTTGTAAATGTTGATTTTTTTAAACACTGCGTCACTATTTCTCCGCCTCCTCCTCCTACTGGTGTGACGTGTTGATTCTTCAGTGGCACGAGGGATTTCGGTATCGGTTTTGTCTGTTGTGATATCCATTGCGTTAAGACAAAGATTGGATCAAGTCCCATTCCGCTCAATCACTCAATAATTCGCTTGGCGGGAAATTGTTGGCTCAGCTCGAATTACTAGTTAGCCCCCAGAGCGACCGAAAGAAAAACGGGAATGCCTACAACTGTTAATGTCACTGTTGCAGAAGAAAAGCAACGTCATCCAACTTCGTTGGTTGCCATGGCAAAATACAATCCAGCCATTTCGCCAAAAAAAAAAAAATTAACTCTTGGGAAGTCGTTTCATCAAAGCAGCTTTTCTTCGACCCACAGGTAAATTTGCAAATGACGTGATAATGACACATAACTGTAGTAGCGCACCCTCCACAAGATTTGTGTTTAAAAAGAATAAAGCCTACTAAAATTGCTGAAATAAACACAATTATCGCACAACGTTTCGGGATTTAATTCATCCCGTTGTCAACTACTTAAAAAGTGAAAAAAACACATGTCAAAGTCAAGGAACACTATAGTTTAAAAGTTTAAAAAATAAATTAAAAACATGAAGATTGTTTAGCAACCTGGCCAGAGCAGGAAGCAACAAATAAGGCCACGACCATTCATTTTAAAACTCACTAAAGTTGCAACATAAGAAATTCTGAGTAAAACTTCGTGCATTAAATACGTATGACGTAGTTCAAAGTTACTCAAAAGTTTTGAAACTTCTTGGTTTAGGCTTAATTCTTTAAGTATTCGTAATTTATTGTATAAAAATGTATTACATCATTGATAATTCGATAAATACAGACATACAGAATTCGATGTAAATTATGTAAAGGTATATTACACAATTTATAGTGAATAGTAGGCGTGTACATAATCTCAATAGAAATAACTTTAATTACACCAGACATATGCACTTACGTTACAGGGGCACACTGGACTCGGATTCAAACCATCACCCAATCGATGATAGGTTCTTCAATTGCTTTGCTGCCGGACAACGACTAGCCAAAGTGAGAATAAATCAATTACCATTATTTTTCTTTTGAAAACGATCGTTGGCTAATGCGAATACTAGGTATTTGACTCCCACGAAGTGTATGTGGGTAAGGGTATTCTTGTACTGAGATATCATAATATGCGATTTACGCTACTTGGCTAATTACCACGGACTATCATTGCTACTTTTGGACAGTTGTTGTAGTCTATTCCTTATGTACGAACGAATCTTGTTCACTTTCACAATTTAACTGATCAGTCAGCATAAAATGTGAGTAAGCTGACTACGGAACGGAAAGCAAAAGGTGCTGCACCCTCAATAAAACGAAGTCTTCCATCGAACTGGGGTACAAGCTTCAGAAACAGCTGACCTTATATCCGTGTACTGAGCAAGCATGAACACAGAACTCAACCCGGATTTGGAGGCAGCCGTTGGTAGGTATGAGTCTCTCTTTGGTCTAGTCCCAATAGAGGCAATGTCAACAGACCTAGGTAATAGTGTTATTGCAGACCCTGTCATTTGGCCGGAGGGGGAAGGGGATCAGTTTCGAGGAAGTGGGGATTGTGGGGGGTGAGTGTGAGGGACGGATGAATAGGAAGGATCTTTATTGGGGAGACACACGCCGGCCAGCTCGATCGAATAAACTGGCTGAAAGAAAAAGAAGGAAGAGAGCCTGAGGCAGAATTGATTGAAGGCTGCGATTGGTGAATCGACGCTATGGCATTTTTTCCCATATCAGCCTTGTCTCCCAAAAATATATAAAAGTCTGCCAAAAAATATAGTAGTCGTTTTGCAGGTGGGTTTAGGAAGATGGATTTGGCATCGAAGGAGCAATAAACCTATTGATTTGTTCATGTGTAGTGCTTTCCCCCCAATATGAAAGGTTTGCCGTTTTTTTCTTCAGAGAAGGAAAACCTTTGATGTACAGGTCAAATTTGACTTTTGTCGAAGTTTTATTCTCAGCATCCTTGATCATAGGAACCAACTCAAAATGCATGACCGAAGCCGTTAATGAATGTAAGAATGATTTTGATCGTATAGCTATAATGTACACAAAATGAATGAATGAATGAGTAAATTATTGCGAATGTAAACACAATATGTCAAGGAATTGATAGTTAATATCCAATGATACCCTACCTTAATAATTAATGAATAACAACTATACTAATTAAACATAAAAAAAAAACAAGGCTATTGTCATAAACGCAGGTATTTTAAACTTTGGTGTCACTATATTTGGATTTACTGTTTTTAGGTCATTTGTGTAGATGATAAATAAGAGTGGACCCAAGACTGATCCCTGTGGGACCCCACTATTTACGGACTTTTGCTGGAAATAGAGCTACCGTCATATACTTGTTGTGTTCTGTTAGTAAGACAATTATTTATTCATTTAAGTTATGTCACCACTAATACCATATACAACAAGTTTTTGACTAAGCCTACGGTGAAAAGTCAAAGACGTTAGCGAAGTCGATCAAGATTACATCTACTGAGTCACCAACTTCCACTGCATTAGTCCAGAAAACAAGACGGTGCAAAAAATAACGACAGGTGTTAAAACCACAGGTGTATTTCCTATTGCTAGGTACGGTACAACCGAAATACATCCTGACCCGGGAAAAATTGCAACACAAATGGTTCTTTTTTATTCTACTCCTAAAAGTGTGTTTTATAACATACTCAAAATCTCCATGATCCCGACCCGGAAAATTAGTCCAAGTCCAAGATGGCGGCTGTATATTTGGCTTTCTCCGTTACATTTTGCATCTAATGTTGCAAAAATACAGTTTCTCCATTATTATACACAAAGACGGTATTTATTGTGTACCAAGTTAAGTCATTTGTATTATACGTGCTATACTATGTTCCTACTAATTCAACCATGGAAATCAGTGAAAATTCCAAGACGGAGCCTAAATTTGTATTTTTTTCTGTACTTTAAACACTGCGCTAATTTATTCAACCAAAGTTGTTGTAAACCTAATACGAAAGCGTTTAGCCTTGTCCCCAGAAAAAGTCACCTATTTTTGTTATACCGGGTGTCCCAAAAGTCAGGGGCCACCCGGGTGACATATGCTGAAATGAACAAAGATAAAAATCCCCGGTATATCACGCGCATATGTCACCCGGGTGACACTTGACTTTTGGGACACCCGAATTATTAGTAATCAATCTTTGCATTTGCAGGTAGCTGCTGACCATGGAACTTACGACGCCTTGTATAATTTGTAAGAATAGAAATGCTCTTATGGAACAAACAATGCTTTGTTGCAAGCCAAAGATGCAAATGCTATCAACAATTCGGTCACAGCAGGTGAAGCGATGGTATAGCAGCTTGTAGAGTTCACATAGATTGTCTAAAAATTGACCTTATCAGACATTGCTTGATTACCATATCTGGTGTCAATCCCACCCAATGTCTGTTTTCAGTACGCCTGATTACATCAATGGTACCAGTCATTAATTAGTCATATGTTTTGAGCTTATCGTTAAAAATGTCATAGCTTTCACTTCATTACCACTTGAACATGAATATCCAGGAAGAAGGGTACTTTAATATGGCATCAACTTATAGTTTTCCTCTAATTGCTCGTGAATAGGCCTTCCCACTGATTAGGATGAGAGATAATGTTTTCTGCATATATCTCTTCAAACGCGATCTAGCATTTGTACCCTTTTGGTACCCTTTTCTGTGCAGCGAAAGTTGGCAAGACTATAGCAACGACTTTGTCCCTCCATACGTCCCTCACATTTTTCAACTCCGGAACGGTACCAAATAGAGACAAACGGTTGTCACCATTAGATTCAGAGTCCTAAAACAAGTTGGAAGGAATAAAATAAAAATGCCTGGAAGTATCAAGCGGAAGTGGCCGACAAGTAGCTGGAAGTGGCCGACAAGTTAGCCCACCATCTGTAGAAAGGTACCAGACATAAACACTGTTTTCACCGTTACATTCAGCCTCCAACAATTACTTAAAAAGAATATTTAAAAAACCCGGAAGTATGAAGCGGAAGTGGCCGGAAGTGACCAGCAAATGAGCTCAGTATCTATGGAACGGTACCAGATAGAAACAAACTGTTTTTACCATTAGATTCAACATCCAAAAATTAGTTTAAAATACCGGAAGTATAAAGCGGAAGTGGTCCGAAAGTATCGAAGTGGCGAAAGTGTACAGAAGACCACTTACGACTAGGTAATCGCTGCCCCTGCTTGTTTCTTTACCCTTCACTTATTTACCATTTATTATCTATTTCATTTATATTTTTGTTTTTAGTTCTAGTTCTTACAGATCCAGAGTTAAAAGCGTTGAAAATGTTGTGAAAAAACCATTCCGACGGGACAGTTAGGACACTGTTCCTATCATAGCCTCGTAAATAGAAGTTATTCAACACCAAAATATAATAACGTCTAACACCCAGTTCTTAGTAAAGAATAAACCACAATTTAAAGGGAAAATGAAACAAAGTCTTCATTAAAGACTGGTCTCCTGAGACTTACAAGATACACTAATCTGATAAAGAAAGAATATAAGACCATTCCGACTGGGACTAAAACCTAGGACTTCCCGCTTACTACCGGGCGCTCTAACCACTGTGGTATACCTGGGCGGATCCAGTATACAGGCTCCAACCGAGCTTCGTAGATGTTTAAGCATTCTCAGTGATATCCTGAAAGCCAGTCATACACATGGAAGGAATGCAACTAGATTCTGAGCAATTTGAAGCACGTTAAACTAAGTTAGTCTCACGGGCTAGTCATTATTAATTACAGTTGCCAAATTCAGTTGCCAATGAAGTAGATTCATTGTAGCTTGAGCCTACTGCTTCGCTTCTCTTAGTTTATAGCTTTGGTTGCTTTGTCCCAACCTCGACTGCTTTTAATTTTCGGATATCTAGTGGCGAAGTGTAGTGACGTGAAATAAATGGGACGAAAAGTATGACCCGCATGTATGACCCGTAGCAGTGACGTATACAGGGACAGCATTTAGTGAAAACATGGCGCAGGTAGTATTTTATCTCCTGCTTCTTTATAACGTAGAGAATTACTTCTGGTTCCTCCTATTGCACCTACGAGCAACTGCAAGACCTGTGCTGTTTTGATCTCTCCAAGCTCTGGGGAAAAATTACTACTCATGTTTGCTTTGTTTTGTGGTATCCCAGGGTAATTATTCGTAACTAAATGTGGCGCCGTCCAGTGGTATCCAGTGCTCAATCTATAGCGTGTAGGAAAAACTAATCATTGTAGTGATTGTACATTAACCCTAATCAACTTTTGGCGTTATTTAGAAGAAAAAACAAACATTAAGAAGCATTAAAAAAGCAGGCAGTAATCTTCGATGAACTGTAATTTATTTTATTGGTGTACAACTAATTCATGGAGTCGTCAATCTTTGTTTAACGCGCGACTTTGTTTTTCTGTTACCTTTAATGAATCCGAGACGAAAAGAACACTTTTTTTTTTGAAGTTGCTTATGTTGAATGGATTAAATGACAAAAACTTGAAGCATGGAAGCAATATTCTCCGTTTGTTGGGAAGGCGATAAATTCAATTATTGGAAACATAAATCATTGTCTTTCAAAACAAAAGGAAAGAACTCTTATTGCTTTGGCGTCATAGACGAAATCAGCTAAAATAAAGCTTAAAATCGAACTGAACTTTTAACTATTAATTCACTGCAGGCTGTTTTTCGTTCGTTTTATTATTTATTTATTTGTTAAAATAATTTCTTTCAGGAACACCACCTGAAACAAACTATTGCTTGTCTAGACGAAATAGCTTACTTCGATCAGCATTACACGTTGAAGAAGCAGAACAGAGTCTAGAAATAAGTGAGACAAACCCAGAGATTGGAACAGCAAAACCTCCAACCATGATGCGGGCCAAGATAATGTCCAGAATAGACGAATAGCGATTCCATACCTATTGATGTAAGGCGGTAGCCCTGAGAGGCCAGTTGGTTGGGACTATTACAAGATATTTCTTTCACATACCGATCACATCAACATTTTCCAGAAGCTAGGATAACTCAGCCTCCGGTCATTTACCATGACAATAACTTAAAGTTTCAATTTACAGTGGAATTAATGCCAGTAACATGACACTTTGAGCACTTTCATGAACTCATCGAACAACTCGGCGCTAAAGTCCTGCCTCATCAAATAGTTCGTAAACGTTCGGTGAATTTTCGATACCACGGTGTAACATCACCGCTGTAGCAACACACTCATTGACTGCATGAGGCAGTTTTTGCACTGAATCCACCGGCTAAAGATGGCGGACCTCCGGTTGTTTTTCCGGATTATTATGAAAAAGTAACTAACAGATTGGGGTGACTGTCGTCACACACAGGGAGCCCACTAAGCTAAAATGAGATGACAAGTCACTCATCTATAAGAAATAAATGTATTTATCGGCGGGTAATTATATTATAACTGTTTAGTAACGAGCCTTGACAACGCAAGCATGACTGGTGGGCGTCATCCGGGAACTTATTATATAGTGAGCATCATGAACGCGCTTTATATTACAGCGAATCCGTTCATAAAAGACTTAAAGCAACATCCGGCCTGCCTTATAACAGCCACGCGCAGTCATGTGTCCACGCGCTGCCGTCGCGAGATTCGGCGTAGTAAAACTATAACGTCACTTCCGCCCTCCTCTTCTCGTGATCACGTGAATGACGCGGAACGACGTCTGACCTAGTAGACGAATTGCGGGTCACGTGACAGCATTAACGCAAATGTCGTAGCGGCCATATTTTAAAACGGATTTTTAGCTAGGGATTGACTAACGGTAAGTAAATAAAACTGTGGGGCCGTACTTGATGTGGAGGATCGAGAAAAATGGCGCTGGGAGAAATGTCCTTTTAAGTGTGACGTTACTATTTGTAAAAGAGGTCGGTTTTTGTGCAACCGGTCGGAGAGTTGTTTGGTGAGTTTATCAAGGAACGTTTACAGCTCGTATTTTCAGATTTTAATAGGTCGAACATTTTCTTGTTTGAGCTTGCAGGCTGTTTTGTACTTTGAGCTCGTAGTCAGGATATACTTTTTAGTTTAATTGTCACTAATACACTAAAACAATGGTCATGGTGGCTAACCGGAAACAGAGATCAACATCGATACGCGAAGAAGCCGATCTGATCGATAACTGAAAAGTCCGTTATCTCTGCTTTACCATAAGAGCATTAATTTGCTTCCGATGAAAAAGCCAGGAGAAAAACAACAAAAGATTAAAAACATATTTATATTTAGACATCACGACGTCATCCTCAGAGAACAAGTCAATTTTGCCTACATTTCACGAGCCCTAGTTTCGTTAAATCCACTGGGTTTTGAGTCAAATAAAAAAGTTGCTATAATGCATAACAAGTAATTAATACTGCACGTTATTATATGTTGTCCGTTACTTATTAATAAAGAAAAAAACGCTATCTTATTCTAGTTTCACACCTTTTAAAATTTTAAACTTTCATTTGACTGCATCGAGCAAACGGTCATTTTCAGAGGGATGAAGAAAGAAGTAACGTAAAGAAGGGTGGCATAGAAAAGACGGCAGTAAGAAGGCCTGCTAGCTTTAATGTGAGCAATTCATGGAAGCATAGAAAAGTTTATGCGCAGTAATGGGGAAAGTAAAAGAGGGGCTGAAGGGGGGGGGGGGGAGGCTGCATATGTGGGAGAAGAGGGGAGCGAAATGGAGGATGTTCGGGGAAGAAAACGATGGGAAAGAAAACAAAGGAGAGGATTCAGCAAGGAGGATATGAAGAATGATTTTTTTTTTAATTCGTAGAGGGTGCACTAGTCGTGGAAATGGAAAAAAATACACCGTTCTATACTGTAAGCCAGAGTCTCGCAGAAAGTCGGCGTAGCTTAGCTTAGAGCGAGCATCTCGGTTCAGCTACGCTGTCACTCCTCTTTATTTCTTTCCCTCCCTACTGACCACGTGGGTCATGCCCATATTCGGCCGCGTGTATAGTTTCACTTTCATCTGACACGAAGCAGGGCCACGCTCTTTGAGGGACCCTCCTGAATGTTATTGGTGTCGGCGGCCACTTACGGTCCGGCACTTCCTTGTTGATTGTTGCCATCTTGATGGTTTTCGTCGTCGTTTCCATCTTCCGCATGACATTGTGCGCCAATTGGGCGATAAGTCTGTCCTCCTGTCCGGTGTTTTTCAATTTTCGCAGGAGGTACAGATGTATAACAAGATTTAGATTAGGGGTTTGAATAATATCTCTGTAATGTGTGGTGCAGTGGCAACCCGGACCACTGCACTGTGTCTGAGGTTGGCGCTAATGACCAAGCTGTCGACGCGCCATTAAGCCTCATCTCCCCCCCCCCCCTCTTTGAGAGCTTAATTTTGATTAGCTGTTGTGTTACTGCGTCATGTGCTTCGGTCAATCAAAACAGACAACATCCGGGCGATTGTCTACCAGCTATTTTGCATTGCCTTACATGATTTGTGCTCGACTAACAGTTGACAACGAAAATACTTCGAAACTGGGGCACTGTTACTGGATTTACTGAGGAAACAAGGATCATTGATGCACAAGACGATTCCGTGTCTGTCATGCTTCCCTCAAGGCACATTTCACCCTCATAAAGTTCATGTCACTTGATCCGCACCTCTAGTGCACTTTGTACAAAACCTTCATTCGTCCTACGATGGAATACTGTCACAGGTCTGTCATCCTTGTTACGCTACTCATATTGACAAAATTGAGCAATGTCAAGGCAGGCTGACCAAATGGTCCCATTCTATCAGTCATCTTCCCTACGAGCAGCGTCTTCGACGGTTCCGACTTACTACTATTCTTGATCGTTTCAGTAGAGGCGATGCCATTGTGATTGATCAACAGCTGACAGGTCTTTTTGATACAACCGACCCCCCTTCAAATCCATCCTTTTCATACTCGGGGTCACAACCTCAAAATGTTCGGCCGTTCCTCTAGTCTTAACATTCACCAGCGCTTTTCCTGGCCGAGGTTAACTCTTGGAACTCCCTCCCGGCTTCCGTCATTGAACCCCTACTCTCTATTGTTTCAAGGCTCCTTTTGATGCTTGGATGGGGTAGTTCCCTTTTTAGTGCTGGTTTTGAGTGGGTGTTCATAAGCTTTGCTCGTCACCGTCTTTTTTCTATTTCTATTTCATTCTATACTAAATTGAGCCGGTTCAGCCATGCAAGCATTAAATTGCTTCGGCTGATTTAAGGTTCAAAAGAAATTAATTAAAAAAAACTATACAAGTCACATCTCGGTTTGGGGTAGGGGTGTCTACGTCTGTTAACCCTCCTACGCATTTTAATATTATAATAATTAAAAAGTTTGGGAGGGGGTAGACCACTCAGTCAGTTACCGCTGTTGTTTATTCTACAGTTACGTACACTAATCTAGAAAGCTAATTTCGTCGTTAAAGCTCTCTACTATTTTACGTTTACCCTTTAACCAAACTTTATAACATTTTTACGTAATTTTAATTTGTTTGGTTGGCATGGAGAACACGAATCATTTCTTTGTTAGAAATTAAGGGTAAATGTGTAGTAATGGGCAGAGTTAATCCACCCGAGCGATGCCGAGTAGTTCTGCTAGTGGTTTATAAGTTGATCTTGAATTGTTAAAATCCTAAATGACGTCTTGCATGTTGATGTTTTGCTTAGTGGAGAAAGGAAACTTCCTCATGCTTTTGCATCAGTGGTCTGTTGATGCCGTACAAATGAATTATCATGTTTATTATTTCGTAGGTCAGACTTGCAACTCGATATGCGTTGTAATTGGCGTCCGACCTTCGATGCAATCAGCAAGATGGTACATTTTTTCGGTATCAACAGACTACGAAGCATGAACCAAACTTTGAAGAAGTTACCATTCTTCGCTTTGAAAACATCAGCGTGCAAGATTATATTTCGAATATTTCGAATTCTATAAAAAAAAATCAAGATAAACTTATGAACCATGCGTTACTTTTCCGTCATTTACATTTATTGTACTATCCATCCACTTAAAATAAAAAAAATCAATCTTTTTCATGCCCCTCCCCCCCTTTCCTGTCCCCTACTTTGCTTTCCTCTAATCACAAATATGCACTTTCCATTATTTCTTTTTTCTTGAATTCCTTCCTTTCCCTCCGTTCATTTCCAACTATACACCTTCCCCTTCTGCACATAAAAGTTATGTTCGCTTCCCTGCATTGCTTACTTCAAACACAGCAAGCCTTCTTACGCCACCTTCCTTACAACCCTTCTCTGCGTCACTTCTTCGTCGTCACTCTGACCATGGCCATTTGTTCCATGAAGCCAAATAAATGTAAGTTTAATATTTTCGCAACATTGATTATTTTTAAAATATTATACTAATAAAGCCTGGAGATGACATCGCCAAGTTTCCTCAATAAGTTGCGGGTAGTTAAGTCAGATGTTACAGCCTTGAGCTCATCACGGTCTAATCGTCGGGAGGAGATGGTTGTTGCACGTCTCAGGATGGGCCACACCTCCTTGACGCACGAGAATTTGGTCCGTGGTTGGGATATGCGCCAGTGTACATCCCTTGTTCTGCTCCACATTACCAATGTGCATATCTTGGTGGAATGTCAGACATTATGGGCATCCCTGTATTTATTGTTGGATAAGTAGAATGCTTTAGGAAATCCTGGGTGAAAACCTACGAAGTATTCTGAAGGGGGGGGGGGGGGAGGAATGAGGCTTAATGGCGCGTCGACAGCTGAAGGTCATCAAATTCTGTAAACAACTTTAGCCTGCTTTAGCTTGCTTTTTTCCGATGGTCTTTGTTATATTTAATAAACGTCACCCAAGCCTCATTATGCAGGATGTTTATTCTCTGTGGCTCTTTAGCCGCATCTGCATCCGCTTCATAGTCTTGGAATCCCTTTCGCCCTACTCTACGTTTCTCAAATAGTCAATAGCTTGTAGCTTTTAGTGGCCTTTGTTCTGTACTGTTTGCCTAAATTAGGCACCATTTGTCAAAGTAATGCCGCAAATAACCACGTGTTGCCGTCCCCTTTCTTTCACAGCCTTCCATCCTTAATGTCGAAGCATACGTCATGTTCTATAATCCTTTATTGTTGTGTTGCTCGCTAGTTCTGCGAGGTTTGCCAGAGGTTGCTGTCTATTGCACAGAGACAAGAAGATTTCGCGATGTAGTTGAATCTGCGTGGGACTGTGTGCTTAGCACTGTTGTTGTTTTAATTTTGGTATTTCAGTTTTGTTGTTGTTGATTTTCTATTGTGGTTATGGTTGACCCGAGTTGAATCAGCGCTACCTAAATAATCAATTCAAATCAAATCACTATGCGTTAACAAATTTATTTTAAATGTCACTTAACTTGAATGATTCAAAGACTTGGTAACTAACTACATTGGTTTAACAGGATTTAAACTTTAATACAAGTCAAAATGTGACACTTACCATGATGCCTGCCCTGCGAATAAGTGAGGCTCCAGTCGAACGTATTCAGTAAATCAAAACCAGGGGGGGGGGGAAGCTGGATTCCCTTGACTACCAAGTTTACAACATAAAATTAAACTTTCGTTCCACACTGGAAACCGTCAGAATCAGCGAATCAGTATCACAAAAAGGCAGCAACAGTGTGGATCAAAGATTCTCTTACGGTCGGGGAAAAGGAGTACTGTATAAAATTTCCATATTAGAATGAATTTTTTTTCTTAATTATGATAAACACTGCATTTTTTTCTCCCATTTCCTTAATGAAATGACGTAAGAGAGTTCGAATCCTACAAAACCAATTTTTAAAGCGTAAGGGGAGGGGGAGTCGCCCCGTTCGTTAATGGTGGATCCTGCCCTGGGTGCAGGAGGAGCCGAAAAGATATCTCTGTCTTTCCCTCCCTTTTCCCAGGTTGGGACTCTTTATGTCGTACCCAGGCCCGGATTTCCCATGGTCTAGGGAGCAGGCACGAAGGGGATTGAGAAGAGAGAAAGAAAAGAGATGTGACGTACTCAGGGAGTGGACTATTGAAGTCAAGAATAATCTCAAACCCAATTTACTCCTTACTGCATAACTAGGGGACTATGCACTGAGAACACATATTAGGCATAAAACACAAGTTTAGAAGCTTGGTCTTATCCTGAGCTGAGTCCAGGGAGACAACCTTTCGAGTTGCCTGCCCAACATCAAGTGGTTTCCTATGGTCCAGGCCCTCGTATTTATACGCCGGCCAGAACAATAGAAGTCGCCTGAGGCATTACGTTGCGTAACCGCTAACAGGTTGGAGCCGGCTTATGTAACTGCAAGGTGCACCGTGTGCGTTCACACAAGGTGCGCCCTGCTATTCGTAAATAGCGTGTTCCAGAGAAAGGAGAGAGTGAGAGAGACAGAATCGTGGATGTAGATGTATTGTTAAAGTTAGAAGTCGGCCCCTATTTTTTATGTACTACTGTCTTGTTGGTTTATAAATCGATAAAAATATATTTTAATTCGTCCATCACAGAGAGTGGTTTGGGCAAGAGGCACGCAGCCATGAACTTTGACCTAGAGCTTAAAAAAAAAAGTGCAAATCCGGGACTGTTCGTACGTTATGCGACTTCCTTTTCATGACAACAGGTCAGGCTTGCAGCAGTGTATGAATGATAGAACAAAGTCCAGTGCATGGGACAGTATTTACTGTATTTTGCTTTGTTTGTTTGCTTATACTTACAAAAAGCTGTAAATCTGTAATAAAATTGAAAAAAAAATAAGTGCATCTGAAAAAAATCATGTAGGTATTTACGTCCTCTTCATCCTTGTGTACTGAGGCAGTAGTATACTCCCACCATCTCCCGAACACCATTCCCGGTTAGCAACGGTACTGTATTCTCTTCACCAAGAAATTGAAGCCCTAAAAGTTTGGCAGCTGTCGTTTCAGATCTTTTTCCTGTTTTGGTTATTCAAAATGCTGAAAATAATCCAGCTGCGGTCGTTAACCGTCCACTTTCACCTGCGGTACCTGTGGTATGGTGGCTCGTTTATGATATTTTCCTTTTAGTACATTCCATTAAAGCAATACGACGATTTCCTGCTGAAGGTTGGAAATAATGCAAGCGTTAACCCTGTTCTTCGAATGCATCGATCGCTTTGTAGGAGTAACCGGCTCACACGACATGCTCGGAAGCGCATAAGCTAAGGAAAATTTTGGATGCAATATTAGTAATGAAGCCCATAAGATGATCGGCGGTTTCCCGATTCAAACCCCCGGGGTTGCCCCTCCTTTTACCAGATCTATCGTCTCTCAAAAAAGACTGGAAATGTTCAAAATTGAGCCGGTTCAGCCACACAAGCATTAAATTGTTTCGGTTGACTTAAGGCTGAAAGAAATTACTTTTCAAACGTGCGTAATGCCTCATTTGACTGTTTTCTACAAAACCTTGCACAGAATCTTTCGGTTTTGTTTTTTTATGTTTAAATTTCGTATCGAAGGCAAATATTAAAGTAAATACAGACAGAAACTTACCTCCACTGAATTTTGGGCCTAAATGACACATTATTTGAGTGGAGAATTGAATCCTCAACCTTAAGACCTTTCCGAAGCCTTATGTGAATAGTCACATATTCATAGGCAATACTTCTTACTGAATAATTCACTTGGACTGGCTTCCCTGACCAACGATGAGGCCGCGGAGCTAAATAACTTCATGGAATATTTAAAACTCATTTGCATATTACTTTGGTTGACTGCACCAAACAACCACAGGGGGCATTTAAAACCAATGACACATTCCAAAGAAAATATTGTCTTCCAAGTGCTTGGCGGAAGGGGATTGAGACTTTATGGTGCGTCGACAGCTAGGTCATCAGCACTAACCTCAGTCAGGGCCGTAGCTGGCCCCCTTGGCGCCCAAGGCGAACCAACTGAGAGGCGCCCCCCCCACCACCCCCACCTTCACCCAGCTGCCTATTTAAAGAAAATTTCTAAAAATGTCATTAATGCTATATTGAGGCTTACCTAACTTAAATACTAAAGAGATCTGTACTTGGGAATTGAAGTAGTTGAAGACAACGAACGTTAACGAAAAAAACGTGCTTTTTTTTATCGAACAAACGTGATTTCATGATAATTTTGGCTTGTCAACTGATGAAAAAAATCTCAATTAAGGTAACGAAGAAATGAGAATAAACTATTTCGCTATAACAAACTGAAAACAAAGATTCAAAATAACTATTCAACCGTAATCAAAAACTCGTTTTTTATTTTTCAATTTTCGCTTTTCGGGTGCAAGCCTCCACTTGCAAGCAAGACGCAAGTAGCGTGAAGTGTCTCTGAACGAAACCTTTTTTTTTTTAATTCAAGTTTTCGGTTATCTGATCATTAAAGAAAACAGGAATAATCGGTTAACAAAACATCTGAAAATTTCGATGCGAGCGTTAAACCGAAGTCCGAGCAAGCACGTGTCTTCTTGCAGCGTTGTGGACTTGTGTGCGTCGCCATCCGTTAAAAAATATATTTATGTTCCATCCACTAACACGGTTACACGGTTGCCAGAAGTTCGGCGAGGCGCCCCCAGGAAGGCGGCGCCCTACGTGGGCCCCTTGCTCGCATTACCCTTCCTACGGTCCTGACCTCAGTCACAGTGCAACGGTCCGGGTTGCCAGTGTACCATACATTACAGATATTTTAAACATATCCTAAATCTAGATCTTGTACATTCTGTGCCTCCAGCAAAAAATAAAAAACGCTGGACAGGAGAACAAACTCATCGCCCAGTTGACATACTTCATCTCGCATGAAGCCTTCCAACACAGTTAAGTATCCCTTGGGTCTATTTAGTTTCAAACGTCCAGGGTTCGATCCCCCGCTACGTTTAAAACCAAAAGGCAACGAAATAGGTTTCAACCGTACTTATTTATTACTTACAGAGTTCATTTTGCTTTCCGTCCATCAATATTTCAAGTACTTAGCTTATGGACCGCCCAAGAATGGTGCCATGCAGGAAATGGAGAGCTGTGGGACATGCAGCAGGTGAGTGCTTCGGACAAGGAAAAAGGGGAATTCCACATAATTTTATTTACAGAGTAATATGTTACGATTTTTTTTTTAAATTAGGGAGTACGGTGAGAACATACCAAGGAGCTTCTCATTCTATGCTATTACCTGCTGTCTGTATGCAGGTCATTTGTCTGCATCCATGATAACTTCTGAACCATTATCCAATTCATTGCAAATAATAAGTTCAGAAGTTTAAGTCCATTCACCGTCTTATTTGCAGATTTAATCCAGTAAATCGAAACTTGGCATCAAATACAAAGTGTAGCAATGGACGACGTCACAAGTGCGACGCCCCATCTTTCAAACCATCCTCAGACAAATTTAACAAATGCGCCTAATCTTTGGGACCGGCCATTATTTGTGTCTAAGAGGGAGGGTCGGAGGAAATGAAAACGTGCCCACCAACTTTTTGATAAATTCCACCCCACCCCCCTTCAAAACCCGGTTAAAATCTTGAACCACCACTCTAGATCCAAAAAAATATGGCGCCCCCTCCCCAAAAAAAATATGCCCTTTCCGTACGTCTGCAAATGATTTCTGAAGTCAGATTAAGCAAGTAGCATTCCGCACTGACAAGTTACTACTAGTTGTAAGTAAACAGTGCCTTGTTTTTAACGAAAGGCCTAGGTTGAGTTTTAAATTTCGATGTTTTAAATTTCGATGTTTTAAATGTCGATGTTCCTTATACACCTCTTGTATTGAATTTCATACAATACGTATGATGAACGCAAGGTTTGTTTGTATGCCCACACTTCTGACATTGTCAGTTCAGCACCTGAAACACGAGAAGGCAATGAACCAGGTGGGCAAGGGTTTTCTAAATAGTTTATTAAAAAAAAACTAGGTAGGACTGATACTTTTACTGACAGCAAGCAAATGCATTTTCAGAAATTTGATTGCTGAAAGTGTCATTTTTTAGTTCCAAAAACGACTTTTTACCTTCAGTTTGGTGAGCGTATTTTTTTTATGTGACCCCCCCCCCCCCCCTTTGTGGGGATAAAAAAATTTTGAACCCTCCTCGAGACGGTTCAAAAAATTTTGTTCCCCCCCCCCCCCCATTCTTCCAATTTGCTCCAGCCCACACTGAAGATAAATAATTACCGTTCCCTTATGAGTCTTCGTGGCTTCTATTTTTATATTAATAAACATTTAGCATAAAAAAATTATTTCCAAAAAGATCTGTCATCCCAAACGAACGCTTCCGTTTTTACATTAAGTCGAAAAAATCTAAATGGGTGGGAGTCTATAACAGTGGAATCATATTCGTGGGGGAGGGGAGGGAAATTCTGTAATTGTGGAATCGTATTCAAGGGGGAAGAGGGAAATCCTATATTCGTGGAATCATTTGCAAGGGAAGAGGGGAAAATTCCACATCCGTGGATCCATTTTCAAAGGGTCGGTTGCCGAAGTAGGATACATTGCGACGGGGATGCAGGTTCGAAAAAGAAAAAAAAATGTATGTAGACGGCGGATTGGCTATCTTCAATTTCACCATGTTTGTGTAAACTGATCCTGCATTACTATTTTTTAAAGATTAGGTTGCCTGGAAAGGATATTATTTTTTTTGTCCTAACCTTAGGTTTTACAGCTAACTCATACAAAATGAGGAACGTGCTGAAAGTTAAAGAGAATTAAACTAATCTGACATTGTGCACCACTACCAAGTAAAAGGGAACAAGTGAATGTGTAATGATTTTTTTTATAAAACCGACCAAGCTAAACTGTTTTTGGGGTTACTCAAAGGCAACGCATGGTGGTGTTTCTTAACTAGAGGGACTTGAGAAAAACAGTTTCTTAACTTGAGGCGACTGATCCAAACTCCTCCCACTTTACATAAGCGTGACGTCATGGAGCTGAGATGTTGCTGAGTCAAGTGAGGTAGGTTTTTCTCGCTCACTTACTGGTCCAAAATGGCTGCCATCACCAGTAGTAGATGAGATAGATGGTCGTGTTCCTAAACTGTAGGAAGTGAGATATGAAAAATGTCTAAATTCAGAAACAAAATCCAATTAAACAGAGATTAATAAACATTTGTATTATGTTCTTACAAACATTTCTCTCGCTGAAAATAGATGTGGTAGTGATTATTTCTAATTTTTCTAATGTTGAAAACGACAAGTGAGGCGTAGTGCTGTTTCTAAACTGATCGGTTTTGATGACGTTGTAGGGCGTGGCTTAGAGGAATCCATCTCACTCTTCCCTGTAGTTTAGAAACACACCCCATTGGTAAACTGTCCAAAGCGTCTAAAACAGTCAAACCCTTGCTTTGGAAGGTAGAAGTAGGATTACGTAACACTTAAAATAGATCAAAACACAGTAAGATACCTGTTTGCATTCAAGCTTTAAAGAAAAAAGAAGCTCATCAAGTCCACATACAACAACTTGTTATATCTCAGTTGTAATACGTGCTCTTGATTGGCTTCTAGCTTTTATTTATATCTTAGCTGTCGATTGTGCTGCTTTCTTTTCACAGCACTCCTTCATGGTGCACTTCTTGATGGTGTTCGTCGTCGGTTCCATCTTCCGCATGACATTGCGCGTCAGTTGGGCGATAAGTCTGTCCTCCTGTCCGGTGTTTTTCAATTTTTGCAGGAGGTACAGATGTATGACAAGATTTAGATTAGGGGTTTGACTAACATCTCTGTAATGTGTGGTGCAATGGCAACCCGGACCACTGCACTGTGACTGACGTTGGCGCTAATGACCAAGTTGTCGACGCGCCATTAAGCCTCAATCCCCCCCACTCCTTCATTTCTTCCATGTGAAAGACACATTTCACATTTCTAGCGGTCTATAATATGCTGCTATAAACGCTGTCAGTACAGTGAGAATGGGGACATTGGCGTGGAATCTTGACGCCAAAAAGCGGTAATTTCAAAACGTATTTTGCCTACATATAGTGGTGGACTGACCAGAAAGGAAAGGGTGAAAATTCTTCTGGGCTTTTTTTCTACGAACATATACACTCGTTGTGCAGTGGCGCGGGCTCTCGTTTTCTTTTGAGCTTTTACTTTTTTTTTAAACCTTTGAATGAAGAAGATTTTTGCCAGAAATGTTGCCTATACTTTTAGCGTGCGATGATGTGTAGCGCCGAAACGTTAAAAAATAGAAAACCAGTAGCGTACACATAAAATGCACCATTTGCGACGTTTCGAAGCAATCCCCGCTTCGTTATCAAGGAATAAAAAAAAAATGGCGAAGAAGCCAAAGTCAAGTTAAACGCTTTAAAAATCCATAAATTCATAAAAACTCAAAGCACAACACTAAAATAATGAACAAAATTGTCCTAATGCCGCTTAGAAACTGCTACTACAAGAATAAAAAGATTAGTAATTAAAATGGGCTTATGACAGCTTATAAACTGCCAACTGGTAACTGGATACCTGCACGTGAGAATCAAACTAGCAGGCGAGAGGTCAGGTTCCCTAGCGGCAGTTGCTAAGCTGTAAGTCTTTTCAGTAAAATAAATGCAATGCAAACCTATTTACGTTGCCTTTTGGACTTATACGTCAGACTGCCTGAGCGTGGAATCGAACCCACGACCTTTGAAACCAAAGACCGAGGTTCAACCATACTGATTAGGCCGTGTCAGTATGGCTCAGCGGTAGGACCTCAGTCTTTGTTTCAAAGGTCGTGGGTTCGATTCCCCGCTCAGGCAGTCTGCCATATGAGTCCAAAAGGCAAAGTAAATAGGTTTGCATCTGTATTTATTTAACTTGTTGAACCTTTGGCTTTCCGTCTTTAGCCCTTTCAGTTACTAATTCTATTCTTGTGCTTTGAATTTTTGCGTTCTTATGGATTTTGAATTGTTAAACTTGGCTATGGCTTCTTAGCTGTAACTTTTCTTGCATGATAACGAAGCAGGGATTACTTTGAAACGTCGCAAATTCTGTATTTTATGTGCACTGTACTTGCTTTATATTTTTTATTGTTATTGTTATTGTTATACTATTTCATTTTTTTTTAATACAGATGCAAACCTATTTACGTTGCCTTTTGGACTTATATGTCAGACTGCCTCAGCGGGGAATCGAACCCGGGACCTTTGAAATCAAAGGCCAAGGTCCTACCGCTGAGCCATACTGACACGGCCTAAACCAATCTCGAGCCCATTGGCTTTCCGTCCCGTATATACTATTTCATAGCATCGATATGTGGCATTTTAGCGTCCTTTATTTTGTAGTTTTAAATGGATAGAAACATTACATTACATTAAATTATAAAACATTCTTCAGACTAAATTTTAATAATAATAATAATAATAATAAATTTATTCTCAATATAAGAGAAGTAAGAAAGGTGGGTTTATGGCTACTAAAGCAGCAATTGTCAAAAAAAAAATAAACTTAGGCTTTAGAGCCGTAGACTAGAAATAATGAAAAACACTAGTTCCAATGTACACCTTAAGCCTGCATCGAAATGAATTAACAGTCGGGGAGTCCACCAAAGTCTGCGGCAGAGTGTTCCAAGACCTCTACCCACCCGAAGCAAAAAGTAGTGGTGCCTGCAATTTGATTTGGCGTTGTCTCCAGTTACACCACCACGTCTGTCCCCGGGTACGACTTTGACCGGCATTAATAATTTTGTATTTTATTTTGTAGCACAACCTGCCTTTAAAAAATTAGTTTTATGGCTTATTGTGTTTTTTTTTTCATTGTACACTTCACTATACGCACGCAACGCAAACGTTCAACCATCGCTTTATAGTTACACACGAAAATCCGCGTACACAAACTTATCGAAAGGGTATGTGTTGATAGGTAGCAGGTACCCTTACTGCTGCTTAGAAAAGCTGAGAAATGGTGGAGATACAAAAAAAAAAAACAAAAAAAACCCAGATACCTGCAAAAACATTGAGGAGGGAATTTCATATTCGAACTCCAACATTTCATGCATCAAGGCATCTTTGTCATCAACGCATCACTGTCACAACCTTCAAACAAAATCACACAAAAGTGATCATTTACAGCAAAATCCCAGTCCACTTGACATTGTACCACTCCTTCGGTCAAAAATAAGATAAACGGCCAAATATAGTTTTAAAGCTGATGAATTTTTATGTACAGTAGGATGCTTAAGCCCTTAGGCTTCAGTGGTTGTTTTATTTAAGACAAACTTAATTATTATCATAACACGTCTGATCGCCACTAAACGAATCGGAGTGCTGCTTTAAAACAAACGTTAAATTTCCGTAGGCAATATTACTCGCCGAATGAACAACATGGATTGGCCTTTCTACATAACTTTCTACATGACCTGACTCCACGGGTTGCTTTCAAACTAAACTTATTCTTTGCACACATATTGATTTCCAGCACCAAAAACTGCAAAGGTTACTTTTGAATTAACGTCGAATTTTCATAAGCAATATTGTTCCCTCAATGATCAACGTGGGTAGGCTTTCCTGCCATATTAATGAGGTTTACGTGGAACATACTTCGAACATTCACATTAGAAAACAATGTGTTAGTGTTGTAAATCAACAAAACCCCCGTCGGAACTGCTAGCAACCCGTTGACGCTTACTGAATTAATTTGCAGTTCACTTAGGAATTAAGTTTTATTATAGTTGTTTCTTTCATTGAACGTCAGAGATAATGATTTCGCTTGTATGGTTCCATGATTGATTTCGACATGTCATCCCAGGACAGGGTGAAATTCCAAGTTTTAAGTTAGACGCTCTTGTTGTTGTTTGTTTTTGCGGAGCACGAACCCAAACTCTGTTGTCTGCCCCACGATGATGAGAGAAACAATTTATCCGGAGACATCCAAGTGGAAAGCCGATGGCGATGGCGTTCGGTAACAATGCGGTAAAATTTCGCTGTTTACTCAAGTATGTGAAGCCACGAAGCCAATAACGTGAAAGTCATATCGCATTGTTGCCGAATGACATTGTCTAACATTGCCGTGTTCATCGCATTTATTTGAAGGGCTTGAATTAGTTGGAAATTTGCTTAGGTGTAAGTTTAAGTTAAGGTTAGTATCCATAGAGCATATGACTTGTAAGGTCTTATCGGCTCTTAACCCTTTTTTGCCCATGACAAACTTGATGATTTTTTTTTAGTCCCATGTGATAGTTGTGTAAGTCGCGGGATTCGAACCGGCATTCACTTGGTTTGAAGACGATGACGCAAACCACTGGGATATAGCCCCGGGGGCCCCTCACAAAGCTCGCGTTGCGCATTGGGACTTATTTTTTTTTGCCGTTCCGTAGCCGCCTACCATTGGGCAGTAAAGGGTTAATAAACAAACAAACGAAGAGTTGAATCTATAGTAAACAAGGTATTGTTGACAGTCTTCGCGCATTGTTGCCAAACCATCGTCGAACGTATTCGTACAATGATGATTAGCATTGTTAGTAAACGAGACAATATTGTGATACTATAACGTGCCATTGTTGGTGAGATTGTTCTTTACTGGCTAAATTGTCCGTCGTCATGGGGCAGATAACCCAGTTTGGGTTCGTGCTCCCTAAGACAATACAACCAACTCCGTTCGTAAAAATCAATAGCTGTAATAAATGCCTTTATTTGTTTATTTCAATCAAACTTAGCACTTACCTTCGGGTTTTTTTTCAGCCGAAATAAATTCCGTATTTGTTTATTTTATCAGATTTTACCGTTAACTACAGGTCTTGAAGGAAGGGGGGGGGGGACTGGCACCATTACCCCCTCTGGGTGCGCCACTGAGTGTAAATATAATTTGGATGCAAAAGACAGTGAAATATGGTTCGAGGTTTTTTTCAAAACACCTCTAAACCTATTCTAGTTAGGGGTTAGAAAATGGCTCACTGCACAAGTGGTAGAAAATGATATTATGTGTATTTTGCAATGAAATGTTTCTTTAAAAACGTTAATTATTAAAAAAAAGAATAGTTGTTACTTTAAAGAGTGAAATAGTACAATATTTGTCTGTATTTCATACTTTGAGAAATGATCTGGGATGCGTAAACATTGACAGGGGTAATTAAAAACGCCATGCCTTAGTTACGTAAGTAAGAATTCTACGCCTAGCAGTGGTTCTTACTAGTGGTAAGAGAACGGTTTCACTGTTGCAGCAGTGTATCGCCACGATATAAAGCCATTGTTGCAACAATGGCTGAACAATGAAAGAGTTGTACAGATAACGATAACTGAAGTGAAATGAAACAAACGGATAAACTCCTGACCAACGAATAGTCCAAAGAGTTTTACCCAACGACTAACAAATAGATTCGTTAGTGAACAACTACTGAAAGCTGCGCGTTTTAGCTTCTGAACATAATGGTATGCCAACAATGCCTAGTGCGTGCTAGTCACTCGTATAGAAATGATGCTTTGTTAGGTTAGACCGTAGCTTTAACAATGCTTAACAAAAACCTGTGACCTGAAATTCAATTCCTTTTTTCTTTCCCTCCCGGCCCCGCTCTCGTCATAGCTGGACTGACCATTAAGAAAAAGCATTATCCCTATCGAATGGTGGTAGTTTGGAATTTACCGGCAGCAATTTTTTTTTTTAGTTGCAAGTGGAAAAAAAAAAAAAGAAGTCCACAGAACGAATAACTAGTTTAAATCATTTAGCTCTTTTTTTTGTTTGCCCTGTTTGGATGATGAGATTGTTTTGTCGCTGTCGGGGATGAAAACTAATCACTAAAGAACGCCACTGCAACATCAGCGCTGCTTAAAACTAAAGTCACATATCCATATTAACATGGATTGGCTTCCCTATCTCAGAGTGATGGTGCTGAGCTAAACAACTTCAGAAAATATTCAAAATTCATTTCATTATTTGCGTAATCCTTAACCACATCAAACAACCAAAGAGAGGAAGTTGAAAACTAATATACCACTCCATAGACAGTATTGCCTTCTAAGCTACTTGAGTTGGCTTCCCTGCAGAACAGTGAGGCTGCCGGGCTAACCAACTTCGAGGAAAGTTTAAAACTAAATTCATTGTTTACTTAACACTTCAGTTAGCCATACCAAATAACTGTAGGGAATGTTTAAAAACAACGTCCCACTGTAAAGTTATCTGGGTTAGCTTCCCTGCTGAACAGTAAGGCTGCTGGGCTAACCAACTTCAGGGAAAGTTTAAAACTCATTTCATTATTTGCTTAATATTTCGGTTAGCTACACCAAACAACTATACGGGATGTTTAAAACGAAAGCCACACTCCAAAGACAATATTGCCCTATAAGTTATTTGGGTTGGCTTCTCTGCCTAACAGTGAGGCTGACGGGCCAGTCAACTACAGGGGTTAGTTTAAAACTAAGTTTGTTGATTTTTTAGAGCAGTTCGGCAGCCAGGCTTAGCAGATATAAGGCTTCTGTAAATCTAACGCTAATTTCCGTAGCCTACAAAAACCTTTTTCTCCCTTTCACCCAGGTAAGCACGACGGCCACTTCCTGTTTGTCACTATTGTGCTAAATACAGCACCACTTCGACTTCAACAGATGAAGATGGATGAACGAAGCAAGCGAACATTTATTTTTCGCAGACACTTAATACACACAGCATTTGCAGTACGTATCATAAGAAAAACATCAAATCTTTAATAAATTACTGTACAGCTTGAGCAAGAATCCTTTTCGCCAGTGGGCAATCTTGCAAACCTCAGTTAATGAAATTCAGAAGAAAAAAATGTTTTTCAGTCCTAAATTGACAAAAATAGCACACCACGACGTAGAATCATCTGACACTTAGTAGTTCTATGTTTAGGTAAGTGTTGGTGATATTTTTAATCCGTAAGCTTGAGTTCAACTCTAGACGGAATTTAAAAACGGAGATGCTTTACAGTATTGAAGATGCGATGAAGCGCAGTACTCAGTTTGTGAGTATGGATTAAAAATTACTCATAAACCAGACTTGCCATATCGTACGCTTCGCTCACTATATTGGCGTCGATCTACACTTCGGATAGTTTAGGTGATTTCTTCCTGATTAGTTTGCTAGATCGAACTTTGACATTTTTCAAAGCAACTTTTCGCGCACCTGTATTATTTGAGGGTAAAACATCAAGTTTCAGCAATGAAAATAGGCCTGTCGCAAACGTAATGTGAGCATTTTTCATTTTACACTACTTTCATCTTTGTAGCTGCCTTACTTCAAGAGGAGCAGAGAGGTGGAAGCACGCACGCACATAGTACGTTATCAATGATTTAGATTTATTCACCCATATAGTGAAACATAAAAAAATGTAAACTTTTAAAAATAAACTGTTTGTAGCTCTATGTTATCTGATGAAAAATAAAACCCTTATAGATTAACCAGTGAGTTTTAACCTTATCTGATGAAAAATCAAACTCTTATAGTTAAACCAGTGACTTTTTAACCTTAAGAGATGTTTTAGAATGAGATGAAATTACAATAAAGGGGACTGGAACTGTGAAACATTCGAAGCCACTGTTGGAGTCTGATTGTATCCCACACAGCCTTGCCTAGCAATTAAGCCTCAATCCCCCCCCCTTGCCTAGCATGCCTTTGCCAGGATTCCCCTTCTAATCCCGAACCAGAACAGCTTCTTCATCCAACTAGACTGAGGTCAACCATCTCTAATCCATTATAACCCATCCCCTCCATTATGACATCATTAGAAAGTCATCAGCCTTCATCACTGTACACTAAAGACTTTTTATTCACGCCTTTAACATAACGATTCGATCCGTGAGAACTGTGTGAACTTCTTGAAGAAGTCAGTACGAAGGTAAGGACACCATGTATCAATGACATTCAAAACTTGTGACAAGGCTCTAAGCCTTAGCAATTCACGCAAAAAAAAAAAAAAAAATGTTGACAATAGCATCGGTCAAATTCGGGGTTCAATTTAGATTCGAAGATGAATGATCGCCTGGACGATGTTAATGTTGTCACCCATTGAGAAGACATTATCGACATTCCAATCTGAACAATACTGCGTGTATATGGATGGTCAGCGTTTCTCCACCGGCATTTGACCTCAAAAAGTGGTGGTCGAAGCCCGATTTGACAGTTGACAAGCTTTAGCGCTTGTCACCAGAGAAAAGCCTTATTTTCGTTGTTTGTATTTACGCTGTGGCGGCGTCGTTCACGCACTCTGCACGTAGCAACCCACGCAAGCATGCAAGGTGCGTGCTTGGCAAGTGTTCTCCCCCTCCGCCCCCGCCTGGCCGAATAGACTCTCCCTGCTCCCACCTTCACTGGCGGGCGGGCGTCACAACGTCGTTCAGTCAGGCCAGGAGTTGGGCCCCGTCAAGACCCTAGCGAGTGGTTGCTGTTTTGGATTTAAGAAACCCCCCTATACCTGGAAATAAAGCGTGTCACTTGGACGTCAGCAGATGCAGTAAAGGTAAGAAACACAAACTGACCATGCCGCTCCATTTCGGAGTGCTGTCACTCGGCTGCAAAACAACAGGATTGGTGCGTGCGTGTTTTTTAAAAGGTGGGTGTGGGATGATGAAAGTAGGTCTAATAGTTCATTCGTTTTAACAATTATTATTTTTTTTTGCATCACGTATATTGGTCACGAATATTGAGCGTTGAAGTTGAGACGTTCATACATTTTCTTATTATCTATATACCCTACTGTCTGAACGGTAGCAGCGTTGTGTTAATTAGGAGTTTTGATAAGTTTGGAAACTATATTTAAGTGTTAATGTTTTAACGGTGGGATTAACTTTTTTTTAGGCTGCATACTGTTTGATAGAATGACTACAGTTTTTCCCCCATGAATACACACAATCCTTATTTTAAGATGACACTGCTCTTTTTGTCCCATGCTGACTGATGTCATCTTAGACAACTTGTCGATACTCCCAACAAGCAAATCGTTGCTGTATTTTTTGTCATGACTCAGTCCTTCCATTCGATGTGTAAAGGAGTAAATAGTGTTGCGAAAACACTTGAAACGTCGGTGTCAGCAAACATCATGAAAAACAGGCATACAAAAAATAGGTAACCACAAGAAAAAGTTGGTGTCTGCAACCAAAGAACAGGAAAATATAGGATGATCCCTACCAAACTTCTACAAGTAAACTCTAATTCTAATGTGTGATGACCACACGTCGCGGTAATACTGACGTAATGGGTTACTTTTTAACCCTCATGTGTAATCGATAGGTGGTTGGCGAGACGGAATAGCTTGATCAGGCTACAAAAAACACTAAACAAAAGTAAATCCGTATTTATTTACAGAAATGCTTTGATTCCATTAAAAACAACAACTAAATCGAAGATGATAACACCCCCTCCCATCCACGTGTTTTCTGGCTGCCACCAAGTCTTTGAGTTTGTTGGAGACAGCTTATTCTGTAATCAGGTAGACGGAGAGGTCACCTGTAGTAATTTATGGGTCAAGTGTAGACGCGAGCACTGGGGCGTCATATTCGATAGGCGTCTTGGTCTCTGCTACACATATCTGACTTCTACAGACCCGGGTTCGACCCTGATGAAAGTAGCGTATATGTAGGCCTACGAGTTTTTCTCTGGTGGTTTTCCGCCCGTTGAACGATGGTTTCCACCGGGTACTCTGGTTTTTTCCTTCATTCGGCAAATAACAGCTGACACGATGGTGATTCCTTCCACTGAACAACTACCGCTTAAAAAGCTGTTAGCATGGTGGCCGACACCTATAAGTATTATTAGTTTTTCATTCAATTTCTGCATAATTACGATTTTTTTCGGTTCTTTACACAGAGGACAGTTTCCTCCAATTTGCTCTACCACTGCGACAGGAATCTTCTGCAAAATGGCTCCGAGGGGAACAAAATAGGACTAAGCCAGTTCGGGTACGTTAACTTCTGAGCGCTTAAGAAAATTCTAAAAAAAAAAAACCCAAATAAACAAACCATGCTCGTTTTCAGAAAGCCACAAGGCAGACAGGATGAAATATCGAATTGGGTGGAACAAATACGGGTCGTAACAGGATTGCCATGAAAAATTAATGACAGTACAAGATTAATGTATCGAACTCCCAACTTGAACTAGATGAATCTACAACCAGTTGTGTACCCAAACTGGCTTGATACTAACGTCTGGTGGATATTTCCCAGAATGCAAACTGAAATATACGTTACAGCGTGCCTTTGCAAAAATTCAGGACTGAAAAGGAATTGGAATATTTTTTTGGTTGCAAGAGGCCGATGTACTGTAGTCACCTACCGAGGCACACATTTAATCTCCAATATTTTCGATTCTTACATTCAATGGCATATAAAATACACGCAAGACAGATGATAGCCAAGTGCTACTTCTTCCAAACCTCAAAACAACAATAAAGTTTAAAGAAGTTTTGCACGTCGGCTGTGGGTCTAAGGATTCTTTCAGCTACTTTGAAAAGGGCAAGAATTATTAAAGGGTTGATGCGTGGACATAAAGATAACGAAAATACGCCTTCCACTTGTGTGTGCTATTCCAAAATTTCCGGCAACTGTTGCCTTTAAAGTGGTTGGAAAAGTTTGTTGCTAGTCTAAATTGAGTGGCGGATAAATGACCACGTGGCAATACAAATACGGTACATTCGCCCATACCGACCATTACGCTTTCTCGAACGTACAACCGCGTCATATCACAACTTCCCAATACATTATACGTTTCTACGGAAAATTTGAGCACGCCCAAACGGCGCGTTCATAGTTTTGTGAACTGATTCCGTTTAAAAAAAAGTTTAACAGCGAAATTTGAGTCTACGTGAGAGTAAGAAACAATCGTGTGGAATAAAAACTCTCCATCAGCTACATAAATTTTATTTAATGTACACGGAAGTAAAGAACACGAGAAAATCCTAGGGTGGTTAACAAGAAGTCTCTGTGGGGGGGAGGAGGGGGGGGGGGGGAAAAAATAATGAAGTTTTTATTCCAAGGCTTTGTACTCCTCCAATTGAGGGAATATTCATCCGTACGACGCATGCATGTACTGCGAGAGTATGCCATGAACGCTGCTCCCTCCCTGCCGTAACACAGCAATACCCGATTAGATATCCAACAGCCAAGGCCATTGGTCCAGGGTGATTCCGGCGGTAGGGATCCTATCTTGAGCGGTGCTGGTACTAGTTTTGCCACACGTTGACCACGACGAACTGTAATCGCACTAGTCGGATTACTTGAACAATAGAATAACTGTAAATACAGGCACTGATATAAATATCAATGGCATATTGGTAAACCTAGCAGGTCGAGCATAAATTGTTAAGCCTTAAAGTCATTATTTGTAAGAAATGATCCTGTCTTTTACGCTTGGATTTCTCCAGCTAAATTGCCCTTCAAAACGTCGTGGGCAGATAACTCAGTTTGGGTTCGTAATACCTAAAAGTATAAAAAACAAACAACACATCCCAACTAAAATCGATACCGTACTGTCCACCCGTTAACGGTCTCGTCAGATAAATTGTGCCGACTCCGAATCCCACGTATTAGACAGGCAGGTCGAACGTCCGAACATCAATAAGCCACAATAACATCATAGCTATTCCTTTGTAGTTAAGATCCCCGTGCAAGCTATGGTCACTATATTATCGTGACCTGGTCACGTAACTTTGAGAAAAGTCCCTGATTAAGTCGAAACTCGTTATAGTCATACCCGTCCACACAGAGCGAGAAGCGTTCCGTACTGCAACTATCTCAACATTGAACGAATTAAACAGTAAGCCATAAAACAGATGATTAGGCCGCTAAAGGTTAATTAAACTGTTCTCAGGAACGCATGCATGTTTTTATTTCTTGGTGCGTGAAACTTTTTTTTTTTGCTTTATAGTCTTTAAAAAAAATCCGATCACACATCAGCGCTTTCGCCAAACACTTCCTGGAGCCGATGACCATATAGTCGCATTGCTCCATTCGCATTATAGCCTCTAAACGAATCTAAAGGCTGTTCAG
Source organism: Lithobius niger (assembly GCA_023313725.1). Classification (NCBI taxonomy): domain Eukaryota; kingdom Metazoa; phylum Arthropoda; class Chilopoda; order Lithobiomorpha; family Lithobiidae; genus Lithobius; species Lithobius niger. Next base: position 239,938 of record JAHWFP010075930.1, read on the forward strand.
AGGTGTGTCACAACTAAATGGTTAGATCTAAAGAAAGACTTTTATTCAGCGTGCAACATTTACATCTGAACGTTGTTGAACTTAGCTTTAAAACATGGATATTGTACTCCACAACAAAATGTGAGCTATTGGGTTGTTTTCTTTGGTAAAAAAAAAAACCAAAAAAACATCGCCTATACATCTGAAATATGGCGAATAAAATGTAAAAACAAAAAAACACCACGCGCCAGCTATAATTTTTTTTATTACAGCTACCGAGAACCATTAAATTAATTGTTATCGGCTTTAAAAAGAAATCTGAAATATTTCAGATGCAGCTTAAGAGAAGGGGGAGATTTATTCTTCGCCGGGTGACCAATCTGGAAACTCCATGTGACGTTGGATAACTCGTGGTGACGAATGCCTGTAGGTCAAGAAAGGCTTCAAGGAAACGTTGGTACGATTCCAAATTAATTTTTTTAAGGATTCTAAAACCTCGGGTTTGTGCTGCTGATATAAAGTGTTCATTAAGCAGCAGTGAGTGTGTGCATCGCACTAACTTTGGCAGACTATTACTTCAAGGCCTTCGTTTCCTATGTTTCTCCACCGTCAGGTAATTTTAAAGATTTTATTTTTTTCATTTAAGCAGTGATCAAAGCTTAGTGGAAAATAAGGACAAATCGAGTATAATTGACGCTATAGAATCTACATCAGTATAAATGTATGATGTGTGTACGATCGTGCATGTGTGTTTGAACCCCTAGTCCTCCGGTTCTAAGGCATTTATAAAGATCAAAATGGGGCCAAATAAAAGATAATTAAATTTCGTTTCGAGTAGACCTAAGATTATCGCTGTAACTTGGTGTTTTGACCCTTACATACGTTAAAAAAGTTCTCTAAAGAAGGTTATGATGTCAAAGTTCGATCAAACACGGTTACTATTCAGGCTAACTAAACAGGGACAAACTTGGTTGTAAGAGAAAAAAAACTTAAACAACGACATACTGTGTACATGATATTAGAAAACGATATATGTATAAATCTGAAAACTAGGCTGCTTCAACTGATTAGACGCTTGAAAAAAAAGCTCTACCGGTTTCAAAAGGTTGTGAAACAATCACGTTTCTAGAGTAGGGTGCATGGATTGAGCGAACTAAGCGAGCAGTTTCCATGTATGTGAATCTTTCAAACGCCTTTTTCGCTTCGGTAAAAATAATGTTGATTTTACTCGGAGCTACTGTCACCGTCGTTAAGGGGCGTTACTTCCGGAATAGGCGTACAGACATGCAAACAAACGAACAAATTGTACATTTTGAATGATGTAGATGAATGGCGATTGTGGTAAGGAATGTGATGAACGAAATATGAGCAACGATTGTAATTAGCTGGCTTTCAAAATAATCAGTGCTTCGATTTCGTGATGCACTGGGGGGATCAACGAAACAATATGAAGCGTGGATCGACGCCACTAGAGTGACCGAAGCTAATGACATGTGGGGATTGAAGCTTAATGGCGAGTCGACAGTCAGGGCATTAGTGCCAACCTCAGTCACAGTGCAGTGGTCGGGGTTCCCACTGCGCCACACATTACAGAGATGTTAAACAAAACCAAAATTTAGACCTCGGGATTGAGAAGGCTAGTAACGAATTGTGTAAAGCCATGTCTTGATAAAATCTGTTGGTGCCCTTAACCATTACCTAGACAAACGCGTTAAAACTAAGCCAAGCACGTAAACGAGCTTCGCAAATAAAGGGCACTTCCCTGGAACTCGATGGAAGTGAGGAAAGTACAACTGAGTAGTCAGTGCCTTACAGCCAAAAGGATCGAATTGCATTGCCAACTTAAAAAAAACTGATATGTGAGCACGTTTCTCACGCTGGAATTTTTTTTTTTTGCATGTTTGCATGGATTTGGGTTTTGCAAGCTGCTGATTTTGGGTGTCGAGTCCCATCCAGACAGTTGTCCGTTCTTTTTTACTCAGAATACTAACTTGTATTCTCACAAGGAGAGTCTTTAAGCGGACTGTCTTGTTTCGACATTTTTTCTTTTCGTTCTGCAATCTATCATTAATGCTCGACTTACACTGAAAGACCTAACTTTTCTACTCAGTAATAAATATACTGTATAAATTAAAGCTTTTCTCATCGCTGAATGGTCCCCGATAAATAAACCACAGATGTGTACAGTATATCTCACTTAGAGCAAGCGGATTGCTTTCACTTTCGTCATGTCCATATTAGCGTAATGACGTCACTTTCCTTAATCGTCGGAATTTTACGGAAACACGAAACTGCTTCTCGTCAGAATTCGGATCGTTACGTTTTAACTTCGTTTATGAGCGGCCTAAAAATTAGGTTTAGGCCTACTTAATACGAAATAGCAACGCTGAAGCTAACGAAATTATAGATAGGATAACGAAATACGATTGGGGCTAGTACGTTTCCTTTTGGCCGTGTCAGTATGGCTGAGCAGTAGGATCCTACATTTGGTTTCAAAGGTCGTGGGTTCAATTCTCCGCCCAGGTAGTCTGATATATAAGTCCAAAAAGCAACGTAAATAGGTTTGCATCCGTATTTATTTATGGGGGGCTAGTACCGCTTCACCACGTAGGGGAAAATAAAAAAAATTTATTCATGAGAGAAAAACATCGCACCATCGTAAATCTGAACATCGTTATCGAAATTACTTTGTAAATCGAAATCGTAAATCGAAATCACTTCGGCGAATCGTTTCTCGGCGAAATTACTTCGACGAAATTCTCAAACAGAAATGCCACTGGTGCTGTATGAAATCTATAATTTCTGCTTTTTAGCACTCAACGCGTTTCCAGCTAATTTCCCTTGACTTTCAGTCTCGGGAAGTTAATTCTGGAACGGAATCCGAGAATGTTAATTCCGGAAAGGAATTTCGTGCTGAAACACACAATTTACCGATTTCAGAGAAACCCTCGTAGTATTACAGCCGATAATGAATAAACTGTACGATCATAACTATCGTGATTTTCAATTGCACGGAAAAGAGACAAACACATACTCAAAAATATACAGAGTGAATTTAAAGTGAAGTTTAATGAACTTGGGGAACAGAGTGCGGGTTAGCTACAACACGACCATTAAAATGATTGACAGAATGTTAAGGACCAAGTACTGAGTTCATCAGAGTGTCTAGCTCATAAACCGTCTCCCACTTAAACTAATTCCATGTTTCCGGCTCTTTGGGGAGTCTGTCTTGAATCTCAACTGAAGATATGTTCGGGCAGTCATGTAATGGTGAAGGATGCCACCCCAGCTGATGTTTGCCGTCGTTTCCACAGCGCGTCAATGGGGCAATAAGTCAGTCCTCCAGTCCGGAGTTTTTTGTTTTTTTTTAAATTTTTTCAGGAGGGACAGATGTACGATAAGATCTACGTTTGTGGTTTGTTTAACATCCCTGTAACGTGTGGCACAGTGACCACCCCGATGGTTGGAGCTAATGACCTAGCTATCGACGCGTCATTAAGCCTCAATACCCCCCCCCCCCCACAATCCAAGGATGGGATCGTAATGTATAACTGTAAGATTCTTCTTGAATTGGCCACTTGAATTTTACAATCAGTTACTTACGCTAGCTAGGCTTTGAACAATCTTCAATGAATAATTATATTTCTGTGTTGATGTTACTGTTTATGTAAGCAAACTCTGCTACAACACACCAGCTGCGTACAAGCACCTTCTGTGTTTCCTAATGGCCTTGGAAATCTTTGGATAATAATGTTTCTGGTTATAACAGACCCAAATTTTTGATTTACGTTACAATTCTTACTTGTAAACTAGCCATGTCGTTCGCTCCTCTCACTTTGTTGACGTCGATCTTGCTTCAGATATTGTATTTCATCACCAGAGTATCACAAAGTGGAAGTAATCGACGCAAACGAATGGCTATTTGTTGCTCACAGTTCGTTCATCACATTCCTCAGCACGACTGTATTTCAGCCACAGCATTCAAAACATACTTTTTGTTAGTTTGTTTGCACCTTTCTATTCCTACTGACCCCCGAAGGTGTGACTAGTGCTAAATGAAATATTGAGACAGCAAAGCGAGAAACGCATTCGAAAGGGATACTTATGTGGAAATCGGTAGCTTCGCTCGCTCAGTCCACGCACCTCCGTGCTTCTGAAACGAGAACGTTTGACAACCTTTAAAGACCTATACGTATGCTTTTTCCTGCATCCAGGCAGTTGAAGCAAAACCAATTTTGAGATCTATTTGTACTATGATACAAAATATGTCTCCTTTTAGGTTTTTTTTAACCAAGTTTCTTTCTAAGTTTGAATTAACAGTAACTTTTCCTGATCGAACTTAAACAAGTCATGAGCAGTTTTCAGAGCAGTTTTTTGCTTGTTTGAAGGTCAAATAGGTTACAACAAAGAAAATAGGCCTACACGAAGCGAAATTTAACTATCTTTCATATGACGCTATTCTCATCTTTGTACGTGTCTTAGTTCAAGAGGTGGTATTCTTGAACTAAGAGTACACACTTTACACACTGTACACACTTCATACGTTTTTAATGATGTAGACTAGCCATATAGCTCGCTCCGTTGGCGTCGTCTCGCTTCAGTCGAGGAGGTTCCTATTACATTCACATATATACTAACTGACTGATATTTCTTACCTAAAGAAACCTGCACTTCTTTAAATAAGATTTAGATGTCTCCGTATTTTGTCACAAATCGTCCCGCCATCCCGCTGCTAATTTTACAACCTTATCCCTGTTGTCAAAAGTAAAAACTATCGAATTAACGTCCTTTTTACTCTCTTGAGGAAGAAGGACAATTTTTTTTTATGGAAATAAATTGTGTTGCATAAGCTGCAAAGTATAAGCGACGCCAAACCCAGTCACCATGATTGACTCACACATCACTTGTAATTTGTGTTAGTACAACATTCTACGTGGGTTTTCTTGTTTCACTCATTTTAAGAATTTTTGTTTGTTTAGGGTTTCCTCCGGGTACTCCGGTTTCCTCCCTCATGCGGCAAAAAACAACTGTAATAATGGTGGTACTTCTTCCACTTAACATCTGCCGCCGGGTAATTTGGGTGGGTGGATGCCTCGAGCATCGTCTGCATATATTATTATTATTATTATTATTACGTTCTCAAGTGAAAACGCAATGGTTTGAATGTAAGCTTGCCTACGAAAGGCACTAACTCGTACCCAAAGCTGCTTGTGTTTTGCCACACCTAAGTAAACACCTTGCCGGGATTTGTTAACGTAGTAAACTAACCATATAGTGCAGTTTGAACGTAAGTTAGGCTTACGAAAGGAATTAACTCAGAGCCGAAGCTGTTCGTGTTTTACTACAAATAAGAAGAGAACCAGCTAATGGATTTACATATAAACTACTAAATTCAGACATGAAATATTCTTTACACCCTTTTCTGTTGTCAATGTACTTGCTTTACGTAATTTATCATTTAGTCTTTTTCGTATCTTTGCGAAATGTTATTTAATTTAACTGCTAAACGGGCATTCTGTGGTATTGGATTTTAAATATCCATAAAGGAACTCCAACAGCCTTCCCACCCGTGAACTGCTCGTGCCTCATTCAACGACGAATATTCAGATACTCCCATTCACAACAATTATGGAACATCCCTCCAGCAGGAAAATTTGACACTCCGAAGCTAAAATCAGCTGCGAAAAATTAGATTAAAAAATGGTCCAACCTTCGGTTTTTTCGTGGACAAAACTTTCATGGAGAACCACGAAATGTGCCTAAACGAAATCAGGATTAATTCCCTGTATTATTCTGACACCTTTCTCACATTTTAAATTTTCATAAATACACAAATAGTAAATACATAAAAAATACGCTAGCTATTTTTTCAAACTCGTTGAACACGACCTTTTCACCTTTTACAGGTTGGATCTCCGAAGATAGATCTAACACTAGAAATGACGATAAAGTTCCCAAAGGACCGGAAGTAGCTCAGTAAAATATTCATGTATGGGGAGAGGGGGTGGGTTGGAAATACACCTCTGAATGATGTCAGTAGTTGGTCCCATCTACACTGACAGATGTCTAGCAGTTGCCTTATGAATGTCTCCATATTATTGGTCCCAAAGCCCATCAGAACAGGCTTCTCCCTCTGTCCATTGTAGACGTACATGTTTAAATTCTCTAACGGATACAACCTCTTTCAACAGGCCTTTCATCTCATACGCATTAACCTTATGTATTTATTATTATATTCAGTCGTTGAATATAATTCGCGCCATTCGCGATGCATATATTTCTCACGAAAGTGGTTGTGTCATTCGCCAGTCGCTCATCGCTTGTCTCCGTTGAGACAGCTTCTCTTCTCAACAATTTTACTCATTAGCATTGTATTACTTGGGATAATTGCGCTAATACTTGCATAATTAAAATGTGTTTGTTGTTGTACAAGTTAGTGGTGACTAAGTTAGTCATTGCTTTATTATGTAATGAGTCATTATCATGTCCCATACATAATATTCATCAGCTTTCGTCGTGTGTATATGTAATTATTGCTCGTCCGGTTAATTTCTCCTACAATTTTCATTACTCAGCTGTATCTTCAACTTTTTAACGTCAGCAATCATTAACAGTTAGAAAACTTAATTTTTCAACGAGGTTTTGAATAATTCTCTAATCAAAACGTTTGGTTTTGCAAAACTGAAGTAGTTGACTTACTTAACAACTCGCATGTAATAATGCATTATATAGAAATGCAGCTGTAACTACGCAGATTGACAGATTTCAGTTTAGTTAAAAGAATTGTGAGTTTAATTCCAGACTTCAAATGTTGAACCTATGCCATTTTCAGTGAAGTTACTCTGATGACGTCATTTGTAAAATCTACCAAGACCAAGGTTTACATGACGTCATATTGCCAATTCGAAATAATGACATTGTTAATAGAGATGATGTTGTGTGATCAATCGTTGAGACAATATGTAGAACACAAATTGTGTGTAATTAATGTACGTCCGTCTCCAATTGTAATGGCTCGAGCTCGCTTGGTCTTCAGCCCTGTTTGGAATGCCGCAGGTGGACTAAACAGCATAGCAACACTGCAGTATCGGAAACCTTACAAGAAAGTTTATTGGTGTTCCCTTGCTGTTGTGACTGTGGATCTGTTAATCCTTATCTTAATTAAGCGTCAAACGAATTCGTTTTTGTTTTCTAGTTAGTGCTACTTTGGCATACCATGCAGTTTCGATTAGCTTATTTTAATGTTTTGTATCCGTATCAATTCGGTTTGCACAAACCAATGGTAACAAACCCTTTAATCTTTAGTCTACGTCTTGAAGCTGGCGTTTATAATAGCAATATTCAAAACAATGTAAAACAATCAATCTGGTCGTTTAGAGATCTCTAACCCTGAACCACTTGACCAATTAGAAAAGGCCTTATGGAGAAAAAAACCACATCTGCAGGTGATATTTGTAAAATGAACTAAGAACCAGCTTTAAGGACAAATAGTTTCATCTGTAGAGAGTGTAGTAGAAACGTGTCGTGCCAAGAAGAAGGACAAGCTAAAAACATGAAAATCACGACTCCAGTTCAAGTCCAGATATCCGATGCGGCAAATCGGAAATTAATAAAAGTTGGGACGCATGTTCACCAAGTCCACCAATGCGTATGCTAAATTTGAGTAGACAGCAGAGAGATGAAGCATCGAAATACCGACTCTAACATGGAAGGTTGAGGTCAAACATTAAAGATTAGAAAACAAAAATGACCACGTTTGATGTATAGGAAAGGCGGTAGCTTTTACTACTCGCCAAACGAGGTCGTTTTTGATTTCTAATCTTTTATTGCTTCATAACGAAGTGAGGATGGGTTAGAAACGTCACATATTTGTCACCAGCTGTACTGGTTTCTATTTTTGATCAATATTAGACCATTTCTTCACAAAGCCGCATTCAGTACTGTAACCATAACCATCCCGGCTGTGACAAATACAGCGCTCAGGGTTTTCCTATTGGCTTGCGTATAACATGTAATGGCATTTTCAAAATGTAGGATGACCGAAACTAATTTGATCAGTTATTCACTATTATCTTACTTTATTTTCTTTGTAAATTTTCTTAAACTTCACGCCAGGTTTTATTGATATCCTGTTCAGAATCCAAGAAACTTGACGCAGTTCTTGAGTTTACAAGTAGGTTTTAACTTCAATTTTTCAACCTCAAAGCCACGGTGGAAGCCAGTAAACATTCCATGATCCTGGAAATCCGTTGAAACATTAATGTTTGTCGTGTTTCTCTGATGCGAACTCTCACGTTAAATTTGAGAATGAGTTAAAATTCAGTTTTTCCAAATGGCTCTGAATTTGAAATATCACTAAAAAATTGACTAACAATCCATCCACCATTCACTCAGGAATTGCTGCGTTTTATAATACATTTATGGCGTTGGTAAAGAATTGAATAGTCTTAAAGCCGCTTTTGTGTGCATTTGACATGTAGTTATTAATGTAAATTCAACTCGGCATTTCACGAACAATTTCACGTGTCTCGAAACGGGAGCTCAGATTTCGAATTCCTTTTGGCTGTTTCTCATCTTTTTTTAAATTCGATCTAGAGCGCTACGTGCGGTTGTACCGTTGGTGCTGTCCTCAAGTTTACGGTTCATTATTGTGTTCTCAACAGATAACGACAAGTCTAGATCTTTGTGTATCCTTTAATTTGTGTTCCGGGCTTTTTTGAACAGTAGGTTTATCCGATGATCCTGATAATTCTTCGGTAGAAAATCCCGATGTAATGTTTTTACGGCCGAATTACGGCTTCTGCCATTTTCGTGCAACCGTTTTTCATGAAAACCGCTCGTCAGATGTTGGCTATACACATGAGACTCCTTTGTGATTGGTCTTTTTCTTATTGTATATTTTGGCTTCTCTCGATGTGTTTGTGTTTTTCGCTGCCGGGCCGTATCGCCGATGCAGGCTTTTTCATCCACGAGTTGTAAACGATCATCAGTGTTGATCCTCTTCTTCCGTGTTTTCGGATTTTCGGTCATCTAGAGCGTTTTATTTAAAAGTACATGTGCAGTTGTTTTATTTATTATTTAGTGATTCACGACATTAGTTTTGTTGTCGCAGAACTTGCCTAGTTTTTTTCCGACTCGAGCGATAGCTGTTTTTTTTTTTTTTTTGCTTGTTAAAGATAGAAGTAGAATCACTTACCTGCATCTCTGAGTCCATGTGTTCATAGGTCTGTTCGTACCAATAAAACCACTTGAAAACGGCTCAACTGATTTTTCGAAAAATTTGGCATATGGAACTGCACGTATATTTATTGATGAAATTCCAAGTGAAGATCAAAGAAATGGAAATTCTCAAGCCCATATGCAAATGACGCTCTACCATGGTTCATTCCAAATTTTAATCGTTTACCAATAATTCTCCTAAGATCGATAGTTTGAAATCTCATCTTACCCCAACATTTAATAAAACGCATCTAAATTTTCGGCACAGTTAAGCACTATTATCAAAGACTGTTTTTATTATTGTAAATATTATAATATTATCAGTATGAGACTGCAGTGGTGTCATAAGAAGTATGCCGCTTTAGTGCATCGCAACCAGCTTTTGACCAAGCTGTCGATGCGCCATTAAGCCTCAATCCTCCCCCCCCCCCCATCTTTTGCGCACTGTGTTGAAATGTGGGCAAACCTGATTTTCTGGCTTAAAAGATTACTAAGTGATCTTTTTTGTGGGAATTTTTTGTTGCTGTAGTTAAATGTAGCCTGGGCATTGCCTTTTTATATTTACCCTTTGCATTGCTTTTGCACGGAGTACATTGCATTTTGGCTTGTCCTTAAAAATAGTTATTTGTGATGAATCCACTCAATTTGCGCGCTCAATCCGAGTGAAAAGTGTTATCTATTTTTGTTATGGTTGTTTCTTTTTTTTTACCTTCATAAATTGTGCTATTGTTTGCATGAAGACATTGTGCTATTGTTTGCATTGTTATTCATGCAGTGCATTATTATTCCCTTAGGTACACTGTATTTGCACACTGCATTATTGTTCGCACTGATGCATTGATATTCGCGAATTGTGTTGTTGTTTGCATGGGTACACTGCTATTCACGCATCACGTAGTTCTCCGCATGGGTGCACCGTAATTCTACAATGGATGTGTTGCGAACGTGGGTGCATTGTTATTCACGCCTTGCATTGCTGTTTACTTAGTAGTGCTCTTATTCATGCATCGTATTATTATTTGTAGAGATACGTTATTATTTATGCATCACATTGTTGTTCGCATAAATGCAATGTTATTCAAGCTTTGTGTTGTTGTTAGCGTGGGTGCATTGCCGTGTAGTTCAGTTTTACCGTCACATTGTTATTCATGTAGTGAGTAATTGTTGTTTGTATGGTTGCTCGTTGTCGGCGCATAGACGACTGACCCATACATGCCGCACTAGAGATTCCGATAATAGATTGCTAGAAAAAGTTAGTGGTAATTTGCCGTGGTTGTTCCAAATCACTGCTGAAGAATAACTTAACTTTCAATTTCAAATTCAGTTTAAAACCAGGAAAATTTCAGCTCAGTTCCATTGAGTTGGTCGTGGTCAAAGGATTGGATTCTTCCTTCCCAGCCCAGAATGGATGGTCACGTGATTTAGTAGCCTGCGGTTAGAGGAAAAGAGCCAAAAAAGCGGTCCTTCTTGCCCCGCCTGAGACCGTCCCTCTCCGGGAAGAGGAAGGAGACCTTCTCCAACATTTCCTATCGGCAGGAAAAAAAAAAGAGGAAATACAGAGGAGAGGGCTTCATTGTTCGGCTGACACTCGTTGGAAGACGCCCAAAGAATTGCAGCCAAATACAATAGATTTTTTTTTGTTTGTTTATTGTTGTGCTCAAGAACGTTCGATCACGACGACTGCTTGTTGTTCTTTTTCTCTGTTTGTTTCTATACAAAAAAAAGGTTTTAAATCGACAGGAAAAAAAAAACAATATTAATAAAAACAAAATCTTTTTCTTTCAACCGATGTTTTTTGGCGATTTGTTGCTCATTAAGAAACGCACGTTGCAAAACGAAAATACCCCCCCATAAAAGAGGGCGCAGTAATACGACAGAAACTTATTCCAGTATGAAGTTATCATTGATAAGAACAGATAGGGTAGGTTGAGGACACTCGTATTGTAACCATAGAGGTGAAATCCACGGTCTTTCGACAACAAAATAACTATAGCGAAAACGTTTGCCCTCGATACTTTCTTAGACAAGAACATTAGCTAACATTAGCGCTTTAGCGCATTAGCGCTTGATCTACAACGATTCTAGGCTGTTAGACAAAAATGGCCGCTACAAAGCAACATTGTTGAAGGCGTTACCTAACATGTAGGCATAGTCATCAGTCAACCAGAGTTGTAGCTTTAACATTGGGGCCCGAGGGGGAAGGGGGCACTGCACGTGGTCTAAACAGTATACGGCAATACTGAAGTATCTGAAACCTTACAGGAAAGTTTATTTGTGTTCCATTGCTGTTTTGACTTCGAATCAGTTGAACCTAACCTTAAACCAGTTTGTTTTTGTTTTCCAATAAAAACATACTTCAGTATTACGGTTTTGGGTTAATTGGGAATTGGGATCGGTTATCGGGATTTGGTAACGGCCCGTTTTGTTAAATGATCGGCTCGTGATTGGCTCGGATAGAACAAAACCGATCGTCCTAGCCTTAGTATGTTGTCATGTTGAGAATAAATCCCAACGCGGCCGAAATTCAAATTGCAGAAAATGTAAGGCTGAGGTGCAGGGATACAGAAAAACTAGATGTTAAAGAATGAGTGTCCACTATTCACAGCGAGAAAGACGCATCAATAACTAAAGAAGAAATCACAAGGTCAAGGGTAAACGAAGCAAGCAGTCTACCTGAAAGACTTGCCTTGTGAGGATACACAATACACTAATCTGAGAAGGAAAGTAAAGACAACAGCCCTGACTGGCACTCAAACCCAGAACTTCCCGTTTACTAGCCTGGCGCTCCATATTTTCATAACGGTTCTATGATACTGTCCAGCCAAGTAGCTAGCCACCTTGGCGGCCTTTCCTTGATTGAATGATATCAATACTTTCAACGGCCAAACAGCCAAACAGCCAAACAGTAAAGAAAGCGGAGCCCGCTCCGTTATGTCGTCAGTGGAAACGACGATGTTCTTAGTAACACATGTAATTTGTTATCTATTACCGCATTCTATTAGTATAAATTGGAAACTCGTTAATAAATAACGGTTGAGTAGCAAATAACGTTCGGCGAGCGAGAAAGTCTTGTTGCATAAACGCGCCCTCACAGTTCCCTTTCTCAGCCATTTACCGCATTCAATCCAGAGAACTTCTTGCTAAATTGCAGTCTAATGCAAACGAGGGCACTAGTCAGCATCGGTTGACCACACATTGATCCCTTGTGGAGAAGGGCGTTACAAGGGTGTACGTAGACAAGTGCGTAACATCGTAATTCAGTAAAGGGTTGGAGTAGTAGCTGGCTGACCACGCCCAAGTACCGTCATCGACCCCAAGTTGCCAATTAAAATCATCTCGAGGCAGGGAGCGAGTGAGAGAAGCGAGAGACAGTCCTTAGACGAGCAAATGTAGAAGAAGTAGCGTCGAGCAAGATGGCTGTTGACAAGGACTATTGTACGAATGGCGCCTGAAGTTAATTCAATATTTGGGAGCGTTTTCGTTGGGAATGTCGAGAGATTATTAAAGGTTAGCAGACAGGAAAGAGCATTGATAATTTTTGAGGGTCTGGGCCCTTAGACTGAAGTTTGCGTTGTGAGCCTAAAGTGGCCTCTACGGAAGTCTACCTCATGTCATTGGCTGTTCGGGAAGATGCTATTTGATACGTAAAATGCCGATTTTTTTGCGAGTTGGCATAGCAATCACAGCTAGGACTGTAGCTAAAAATTGTTCGATAACCCCGCACCACAAACAAAAATCCAATTCTCCACAATTAAAAAATAGTCGCCCACGGAAACAGTTTCAATTAAAATTACAAGTGCAATTGCAAATAAAACAACAAACAAAATTAAAGCAAGTTCGTGTTAAATTGAATTACAATTTTTTTATTGCCGACAGTTCAATTAGAATTGCTTTTTTTTTTTTTTTAAAAGAATGCCGCTATCATAAAAGTAACACTTTTTTTTAACGCTAGTTTTATTTGTTTATCATTGCTTTTATGCAACATTTGATAAATGGGCGCTATTATTCTTTTACATTAGTTGTCTTTCTTCGTTTTGGTGGACATTCTCGAATATCCATTATGTAGATTACTGGGTTTGAAAAGTCAAGTGCAGTCATTTTAACACAATAATCAACACTTTTTTTGTTGTTTTGCGAGATTTCTGCAAGAGTTCCCCAATTATCCGAGCACAGCTAATATGCAGAGCACAGCCTATTGGATAGTGTCCTGGTCTCCAAGCTAAGAGGAACCAGATCGAATCATGTCTTCGAACTAGAACTCTGAACAAACGACACTCAACATCGTTTATCCTGCTTTTCAGGGATTGAGTCTTAGTTTTAAGAACGCCTGTAATATATTCTGTTTGTATTTTGCTCGTGAGTAGGCATTGCTATATCGTTTCTATTCTGTAGTCTATTTTCTTTGAAAGACGCTGCGTTTGTAAGTTTTTCCAATTATGCCTAAAACCATTACGAAAATAATTTCCCTGAGCTTAAAGTTACGTGAAGCAAACTAAGGCTGGGATAGATGAACCGTCTCGTGTTTAGCATATGGTTAAGAAGCAGAAGTGTCCAATGAGAAGGCAGAAAATCCTGGATTCAAATCGACAATTCAATGATAATGGTCAACGCGGAAACATGAACCAAAATAAGCCAAAATAGATCTCATAGCGCCTGAGGGAGTCCGCTGTATCCTGAAAGACAGGGACCGTGGTAGGGTGCTGTTTTCGGCTACCAATCGTGTCTTTTGCGGAGCTTTACTTTACGGGATATATATAAGAATTTGCACCTAGGCGGAGAATGATGAAGGGGTGGTTTACTGGCCATCGGATTACTGAAATTTGCTTACAGTTAATCCGACTGGCCACTTTTATTTTCGCATAGGGGTGTGCCCGACCAGTAAAGGGAAGGCATTATTCATCATCCCCTTCCTCCCCCCCCCCACAACTCCACGACCCGCATTTAAACTTAGCCCTAACAAAAACAAAAGACACTAACCCAAGAATAGTATGCAGGTAAATGCGAAAATAAACTAATCCATTTGGTACAAAAAAAAATAGATGCATACAAAAATATATAACAGCCAGAAAGTATACTGGAAGAACAGGGAAGATAGTGAAAGACACCCACGTACACCGAGTCCTAATTTAAAAGGGGAGGGAAGCTTGAAACAAACAAAAAATACATGTAAGCTAGGCTAAGGCTCAAAACATTTGGTAGACCGGACAGGACATTTTAGCATGGACATTTGGAATTCCTTGTCATCAGAGGTGGTTACCTCAGCTTCTCTGTCAAATTTTAAAAATAATTCTGAATTATTTTTAAATTTGACAGAGAAGCTGAGGTAACCACCTCTGATGGCAGGGAATTCCAAAAATTAGAAAAAAAATTAGAAAAAAAAATGTCGAGTCTTCTTTGCGGTACAGGTTTAAGGTCCAATTAATGCTTATACTGACGTTTTTTTTTTTCGCAAGAAGGCATTTTAATACAATTCTAGGAATAATACAAAACAACAAAATCCGATGGCTAGGACCTACCAAACACAACAACTTGAGATGAATTTTCGAGGAACCCGGTCCTCCTTATCGAAGTAAAACTAAAAAGAATTTTAAAAAACCTACATGTCAACGCATTATAAAATTACAACGGACAGACCAAAATCATACGAGTTGCACTTCAAAGCACACGGGAAAGCGGCAAATGCCATATTAGAGGAAGTGGCTATCACCGAACTATATAATGTAGGGAGGAAGATTCATAAATAGAGCTGCATCAAGTGACGTCATATTGGCTACAAGATAGATACCTGCAAGGGGCACTAGATTGAAATGGTGGGTTAAACAACGGCACTTCTAGTCAAACCAGTGCTTTGAGAGTGGATTTCGTAGGCTTAAAAAACCGTTGTTTTCTCCAATCCCTTATGCTGTTTAGGTTGTAATTGGAAAATAAAGATTCCACTTGCTTAAAAATGTTAGCAACGGCCAACAAATCGACAAAAATCGCGCGTTTTAGGCTTAAGAAATCCAGTCTAATACCATTGGCTTCAGTAAGACGCTCTTCTTTTCCCCCACCAGTGCACCTTGCAGCTAACCCAGTTACTGGCTCCACCATAGAGTTACATACAATAATATACTACGTCGTGTAACTGCCCTATAGATGTCTCCAGTTCTACGTTGCTGCGTACGATTAGTCGATATCCCTCGACTGATTCCCCACAATAAAGTCCGACTCAGTTTTTTCGGAGTTGTTTGCCTTTCTTCAACTTGACCACCACTGTCTTATCCCAACTTATGGCATGCCCTGTGTTTATACAGTGAATGAACAACAATAGCATCGGACATTTTCTTAGACTAGACAGCCCGTTTGTGTTGTTCCCACCTCAGTCCCGTATAGCGTTGGACGTTTCACCAAAATATCTACCCCAGCAAATGAGTAATGATGGCATCTACCCCCACCCCTACCTCGAATGTTGAAGTAAAATCCAAGCCAGACGATATAATTTGCTTGCTGTTGCTCTTTAATGCTTTTTTTCTTTGTAGGGCAATCAATGGTATTGCTGCCGCCCAATAATTGTGGACGTTGTACAGTAAAATATTGTGACATAAGAGCTGAATTTGGCATATAAAATGTGGTTACAGTGATGATCGAATACTTAAGTTCATCCAAGTTTTGGATCGTAATTTTACATCGCTTCCACAAACCCTTTGGCTCTGAAATTGCAATTGCCGATGCCGCACTATCAGCCATTTCTATACTACTGGCCCACTTAGCACTTCGTGAATAACTCTCCTATTATTCTCACAACAAGCGTTGAAAGTAAATCATTTGTGGATGAGTCAATGCCTAGTTTCGTTCATTGACTCTTGCCTTCGTCCGTTGTTACAACTCTAGTGTTTAATTTACATTGTTAGTCATGCTAGGCAATGTAATAGGCTAATCTAGTTAACGAGCGAGCGTCCGGCCAGCCATTCAGCGAGGAGTGTTGCAGCGTGTTACGCCAGCGGAAAGCAGTTCATTCTCATTTGTGACAAAAGTGGCCGCTGCTGTCGCCGTATCGCCGCTGCAAATTTGGGCGAGATTATAATGAAATTGGGCATTTAATGGCAAATTGAGAATGAAGAAGAGGGGCTCGACACTTGCCTCAATTTCCATGATATTTCTGCTGGTACTCTGCTCGTTACATTTCTCATTTTCTTGGTAACCAAACAAAAGCTAGTGGGATAAACTAAGCCGCAATCCTTACGATTACAGTCGAATAAAATGACTGCTCTTCTGAATTTAATTAAACTCTTTATCTTTTAACTTATGAACGTTGAATGTCTGTCAAAAACATGCAAAACGGCTACTGATAAAGTGTGTTCACTGTATGTTGTAATGCGGCTGAATGGAAACAATGATGTCCTACTAATTCTCAACTCTAGTAGAGCCCTTTACTCAGTGCTCAGCGAGAATTGTCAAGCCGATAAAGTGTGCAGGAATTAGGGTGCGTTTACGCCACCGAGACCTTCTCGCTCGCCGAACGCTGTTTGCTAGCGTTATCCATTATTTGCTAATCTTCAACCGTTACTTATTTACGATTAGTTTCCAGTTTCTATTAAATGAATATGGCAATACGTAAACAATTAAATGTATTATAAATAACAACACTTTTAAAAACCAAGTGCAGGAGTAATTTTAAACAATGCTACAACATTGTTGTCATTTCACTCTATTTCCTAAATTTACTATTCTCGTGCAAAGAGCATCTTCTATAGCAGTGATCCGACGACGGTAGAATAAACAGCCACTCGCAGCGAGAATTCGAAATAAAACATGGCGTCCATTTCGGGGGTTATCGAATCGAAAACAAACCATCGAATAGCTAGCATTCAGAAATCAGTCGACCATCTTGTATTGCATTGCAGTAAATATTGTTGACTTGGTTTCATAAATTGACGCTTGCTATGCCGTACGCATTGTGCTTCGTGTCGCCAGCCACGAGGAGAAGATATGCGTCCATGTCGTTAGAAAGCCGCAAGCTCCGGTAAAGGCGAGAAGCAGCCAACAGATTTAGAATTAACCAAGTAAAAGGGGAGCAAGAAAATTGTCGTTGCATAAACCCACCCTTACGCAAATTGCAACGTTTCGAGGTTGTCGTGCTCCGTTATCAAGCAACAATACGAATTCAGCATTACAACACGAATCATCAAGCATCAATACGAATTCTACAAAAATCTATATCATACATGGTGATAACCGTGTATATATGATTGAAGCCCTCTCTCCACCAAAAATTAAACTATTAATTTCCCCGTTTCTATTCAATATATTTCGACCAAACTTGGTCAGATAGTAGATAACAACTTTTCCCAACTCTATACCAACTTTTATGCAATTCCGTGCAAGACTAAACGTGTGGAGTCACACATAAATTTGAAAAGTGTTCACTTCTTGTTGTTGTGGTTGTTCTTGTGTGACACGGTTTCAGAAAAAAACTACTGCACCTACCCAAAATCTGAAACATGATCTTAGCCAAAAATTGCGTGTGGTAGGCAAGAGCACGTAGTGAGATTTGGGTTGAACTATCGATCAGTGATTTATAGCCTATTAGCTTGGTGGCAGAGTATGAAAGATCTGGTTCCATTGTTGTCAAACCGAATAAGAACTTGTCTGTGGCCTTGCAGTGCTGGAAACACCGGTTCTCGTCAGATCCCCGAAGTTAAGCAGCATTGGGCTGGATTGATACTTGGGTGGGTGACCGCCTGGGAATCTGGCTGTTGCAGACATAGGGCCTTAGGGCTTCGGGCAGATGACCAGGGCTCGTTAAACCCTTTTTTTGAAAGAATCCGTGTTTCAGCTAAATGCATATAGATTTAAACCAAACTAAACTATGTTGTTAATTTCGAGGTCCCCTCAAAATTGGCAGCTAGAAACGATAGTATGGTGTATTTATTTCGTAAATGCAGGCTTTCAGAGCTGAGTTGAATTGTTTCAAAGTGGCCAGCAACAATCGACTGCATGCATAACCCTTCGTTGCGCGAGGCCATAGACGTAAAAAAGGTACACGGCTTACAAACAAAAACGTCAAGCGTGCCGTAAAAAAGGGGTTATATGATTGAAGTTACACTTTACTTGTTAAAAGGTACACGGATAAAAATTGATGACTTTTAATTGAAATAATCATATGTACAGTTGAGAAAATTGGATCTATTTAAGTGCTGTTGTGTTTTACCAATCATATATTTAAAACGTAAAGCACAACAACACTTAAACAGATGCTATTTTCTCAACTGTACATTTGATTATTTCAATTAAAAAGCATAAATTTTATCCGTGTGTCTTTATACGTGTAACTGTAGGGGTTTTTAGTAAACGTGACAGCTCCCCAAGTGCCAACTCCCACAGTTAAAGGACTTGCCCGAAAACGTGTCGTGGTGCTTATCAAGGGGTTGCGGGTATTCCAAATTAACCTAAATTGGTGGAATATGGCTAGTAGTCGTGGTTCAGTTTGGGTTATGCTTTAATTGTAAAACATGAGCGATAGTTTGCTCCGGCTCGCCTTATATTCAAGGGCGACACTAACCCTGGCTTAGGGCCTAAAATGGAATACCAAACGGCATGAGGCTTATTTGGGACGAGATGGATTAGTAAATTTATGGTTAATTCAAGTTTTCACAGCAAGGGAAAATAGCTACGGGGTTGCAGTGTTAAACTTACAACAGGGTTGGTCCGGTTTGAGGTTAAGTTTGGGGAAACGGAACAAAAAAAGGAAAATATCTAATTAAAATGGCCAAAATTACCTTTCGATGCGGGGAGTTGGAGAGTTCGTGGCGGAATGAATTTAAGGTTAATACCTAATTGTTGGGAGCACCCGGCAGAAGACCAAACGAGCTCGAGCCTTTACAATTGACGTCAAACATTAAGTACAGGCAATTTACAGCCAAACATTGTTACAACAATTAATATAATAGCATCATGTCAACTAACAATGAATATTAATTATTTTGAACTGACAATGGGTCATTACAATTTGACGTCATGTGGATCTTGAACTTGGCAGATTTCACAAATAACGTCATCGGCGTAACCTTGCTGGGGTGGTACAATTTTAACGTTGAAATCCGAAATTAAACTCGCAACAGTTTTGGTGTGTTGATATCACTCCTTTGATGGGCCGAACCATTCGGAACGTGGAGGTCCCTTATACCAGTTTTAGTTTTTGATATGATATCAATCCTTTTTTTTTAATTGTGTATTAAACTCAACTCCACTACCGTGCAGATGTGTAATAAAGTGGCCCGTCAACAAGAAATTGGTTTTCAACAATTTGCTACTACCTTTTGCCTATAGGCCGAACCATTCTCAACTTGGTCACCTCTTTATAGGTTTTTGGTTTGGTTTTAATTTTGTTGAAATTTGTTTTATTTCGTTATTTTAGGTGTGTTGATATCACTCATTTGAAACGATGAACCACTCTCAACTTGGTGGCCTTTCCACTAGTTTTTGGCTTAGAGTTGGTTTATTTTTCGTGAAGTGGACGTAAATACAATTTCTTTGGCAACGTTGTTTAAATTTATCGTGCTACACTAGTGTGTGTCTAGGCACGCACCTCGTATACACATTCTCATTGTTGGAACTTTGGCTGTCCAATGAGAGACGATGCCGACAATACTAACAATGGTTATAACAATATTTTCGTACTTACGCGCCATCCCACGCCATCCTCGTTACACTCCTAGGCTCCAAACCATAAAAGATACGCAGTTCGTATCGTACTGCAGCCATTCTTCGGATTTCATAGATGGAAGCCTTCCCGTTATCTCGGTATCGATGAATAATCTCCCTATGGAAATTAACATGGGGATGAGCGGACTAGAATTAGCTAGCTAGCTAGCTAGTTACACATTTTCAACGTTATTGAGGGTCAGATTTTGCATTGAAAGCAGCTTAGCTGGCATTCCTACACGAGTTAATTTTTGTGAGGTGGGTCATTGCACTTGATTTCAACACAATTTAAGCTTTTGTACCGCATTATTATTTTTCCCCAAGTACCTGAAATGTGCCCAACTATGCTTCAAGGTATAAGACACTGACGCTATGGCGCTGCGCTACAATGGTTTACAACCTCGACAATTGAATTGATGTGATGTTTGTTGTGATGATTGTTGTCTAACTTGGCGCACACACTAGCGTGTGTCTAGATAGGCTTGGGTGGCACTTAGCAAAATCATCATGCTTCGGTGGCACTGAGCAAAATCATCATGCACTACAATGAAAGAGGTCGGCACCCGACAATGTGAACGGTTGGGCCCTGTAACATTCAGTCACAAACGAAATGCTAGCTCTTAGAGCAAACTTGAAGACTTTCAAAAATGGTTAACTAACAATCACTGCATGCACGATCGTTCTTGGGTATATCACGCTTGGTACCAGAACGGAGAATCTGGTAATTCAGAACATAACGGTGGCGTCCTCCATTCAAAAAAGACCTTTACTTTCTAACGAAAACAACAGCAGGGGATCAAAGAGAGGGGCAGCAGGGACGAGGGTGGGGGAGGATTCACACCACACAATGGGGGAATTCTAGGGGGGGGGGCGGGGAAAGGGGTTACCAAGGAGTAGGCACATGGAAAAAATCTGACCATGCAGTAGGAGAATGTGTGGTGAGGGGGCCAAGGGAAGGTGGGGGAAGAGACAGGAGGGGGCGTGGGATCATTTTCATTTCATGCTGCCTAGTAAAGTATTTCGCTAAGTTATGTGAGAACCAGATGTTACGCCGGGTGTACAGCTAGTTTGTATATAATACGCTTAAGTTCATGCACGGAGCAAAGGCAGGCTGACAATTAAGCAGGCAGACATTAGGAATTGAAAACTACCCATACAGAAGCAGAGAAATTATTAATTTTGTTAAGCTGATGCATGATATAAACAGCACTACTCTTCGTATCAGTTAGACCAGGGACCTTCGACCGTTCTCTAGGGTCGGTTCACTTAATTGAACATGTCTGAGCTCTAGCACAGCTATTTCCCGTGGTAGAGTATACACGAACGAGATTCAGCCTGTGACATCTTTCCTCCCAAACCAATCCTCGAAGCAGTCGATGCTTGGTTTTTCGAAGCCAACCAAAAGTTTTGTTTCAACTAGCCAGTAGTTTGTAACCAAATTAATGAATAATTATGAAATATCCGATCGTACAATCCAATGAAATAGAAGAATCAGTAAAGTGGCGCGAAATGGTCAGTGGCTCCGTCAATCCATGTCTTTCGTAAACTTTTACAGCGTCTACCACTCACTTGTTACTTGAAACGTACTTACCAAACTTATTTTAGTTTAGGAGCGGCGTTAGTGGCCCTGAGCCCTGCCGTTATCCTTGCCTTGTGGCTAAAGTTATTATTATTATATTATTATTATTATTATTATAATAAACTCTAATTATCTTAAAAATGAATGGTTGTTACTTTAAAGGGTGAAATAGTTTAATATTTTTCTGTGTTTCGTACTTTTAGAAACGATTTTGGATAGCAGTAGAATGTTTACTTCGTTTTCAACTCCACGCCTTCGTTTTTTAACTTTCGTAGGTAAGAATTGTCACCTACCAGTGGTTCTTAGTAGTGGTAAGACAACGGTGTCAGTTGCAGCAATGTGTGTTTTCGTGATATAAATTCACTACTGCAAGAACGGTCCATCAATGAAAGAGTTGTACAAAAAATGTTAAACCATCCACTTCAGCATTGTGTCGATTTCGGTCCGTCTGACAACGTATTTTTTTTTTTATCTCCCACCCATCACGTGATGAACAAATCACGTAAGGCTATCGGTGTGAGTGAATCTTTCGCCACAATAAACGATCTATCTTTAACTGACGCCCATAACCGACAAGCCGATTCTGTGTTTCGTTCCGTCAATGGCGAAACAATCCGTTTGTTTACTGGACTCGGAAAGCCGGTTGCTTTAGTTCTATACACCTTTATAGGAATGCAACACGTTCCATAAGCCAAGCCAGGCCCAACTGGCGGCTCTTTGCTGCTTTGTACTTTGAATGCAGGTTTTATTGTTGGTGAGGATTCGCAGTCGGCAGCCCCCTTGGCTTTATCCTCCATCTCGACAGCTTGTTCGCGTCCTTCGGCCTTCTTCCGTTTCTGCAATTTGATGCGCTTGTATGGAAAAGGAAGGCAACCTTACATTGACGCCCCCATCGATCCAAAACCCCACCCAGGCGCACCCATGGGCACCCCCTATCACAACCCGCATCGCGTTGCCAACTTGATAAGTTCCCCCACAAAAGAGCAGCTGAGTTGTTGATGGCGGCCAACTTGAATGGGTTTGGTATACGTCGCCCTGGCAACCAGTCTCTTTCTCCCCCGACACAAGTTAGCCCTTCTTCCAAATCTATCTATCTATCGTTCGTTCAAGCCCGGAATAACAGCCCAAGATCGACGAGACACACATTTTCCGTTGCGCCGACTTCAATGTCCGCACCAAATCTTTAGACGCCGGTATTTGCGATAAGTCGTAATCAAAAGCCGCTGATGCCATTGACCAAAGTTGGATGTTGGGATTCGCTCAGGCCCTCCCCCGCCCCACCCTACCCCATTCCTGCCTTCAACCTCTTCATGCTATACACTTTTCAAACTGTGGTCTGGAGATGGTTTCTCGATGGCTGTTAACAACGCGAAACGCGACAAGGTTATTCGACTGGATTTAAAGTGAAATCCTGACTTGAAGAGAGTCCTCAGAAGACGATCGAAACTTTATCTGAAGAAATGGTTGATTTGCTACTTTTAATACAAGGTTCTTTCCCAAATAGTTCCCTGATTCTGGAAACCATTAGAGTGTGATGAAATTGAGAATTAAACCAAACCGTGACTGAAACAGAATTTAAATAGTATGATTTTATCCCCATGTTTTTTAGGGACCGGTCATTATTTATTTCCGGGGGGAGGGGAAGGGGCTGAGGGAGTGGGGGGGGGGGGAGGAAAATGTGGATTAATGGGTTTTCTTGGATCCTCTTGTGGGGGAAGGGAATCATAAATATTTGGACCCATCAAGAAGGGGGTGTTATTTCTAGTACTACCATGTACTAGTTCTTTTAATCCACTTTCTAAAAAAAGTTTTTGTACCGTGGGTTTTTTTTTTATGTTGTACGTGTTGATGTTGTGTAGGGCATCAACATGCTGACTCGTACTGCCTTATAGTGACAATATGCATTACTTGCATCAAAAGTTATTCTACAGGCGTGAATCGTTAATCTCGGTCCAAAGGGTTTAAATAACAATTATTTGAATGTTTTCAAGAACATGCTTTCCTTTTCCACACAATAGGGAACGCATCCATGCGAAATGCTATTTTTTGATTGGTCCAGAGAAAATCATCTACGGGTTACCTGAAAAAGTATAAGAAAAGCTTTCTTTTGCCGGGGGGGGGGGATTCAGAATAGTTTTCGACCTTTGATGGGGGCCGTTTTTCAAGATCTTGCTAAGAGGGACATCGAAAACTTGGAGGTCACAACTTCAATTCCTCTGACCCTCCCCCACAGACACATCTAATTACCGGTCTCTTAGGAGGAAAATTATCCATTATTTTTCAAATGAAACATTATAAAAATATCACACTCTTTAAAAAATACAAGCCATCATATGTGGGACCCTACTATGTTACAAAAGTGGATGGAACCAGTGCCCCAATTGAGGGGTACAAAGGGTGCAAGGCATGTGGGACAAAGAGGCAGCGGGACTCAAAATAACAAGGTGGGGAACCAAATGTTTACAAAAAATCTACTATAAAATAGACTACAACCATGAACTGAAAGTTGTTTAGTCGCCGAGGAGCCCAACATCTTATCCTTGCCGACTTTAAAATAGCTGAGCATTGTGTGAAACCATAGGAGAAGAAAGTTTTGGGATGGAAGAGAAACTTATCGTGAACGCGTCGGTACCCTTTCCGATCAAAGGAGGACGCGGCGGAAGTAGATTCATAGCAATGCGCCTGCGTTGTAGTGTTGTTCATTAATAGCAACGGGCGCACACCGAATGAGCGCTTCATTTGTACACAAATAGTGGATGTGAATGAATGATTGTGAGCGCATTTTCAGGCAATAAACGTCGGCGTTAATATAGAACGCTGCACAAGTTACATCGTTCAAAATAACACAGAGCGATACTTCACTTTTTTCTGTAAACGTCCGTTCAGGTAACGTGTTAAACCATACAATCATTGATTTTCCTTTATTGGTTTAAAAAATGGTTGTTAGCTATTACATACAGAGAACGAATGAGTTGCACTGCTGTGATGTTACTGTTTACAGCATCGTTTTTGGGTTAGTTTACATAGAGCCTGCATCTTGCAAATACATGTGGCAACACAATGAAAGTTAGGCAGCAATTCTATAGAAAAAACACCATTCAGTTGTTTACCGCGAATTAGTAATTACATATCTAATAGCGATTGAGAAACTCGGCCAAAACAAGTGACGAACCAATATGGCGAAGCACACTTCCCGTTAACAAGTCGGGTTGCCATAGAAACGTAAGAGAGTGCGTTGATATGTGCAGACAGGCAGTTTCTTTTCTTCCTTTTCTTCTCCTATGGTGGAACATGCAAACTTGAGTAACAGAATACGGGTAATAAGCACCGCTCATCATTGAGCCTTCTGAATCTAGTTCATATTAAAATAAACAATGACAAAGCTGCTTTCTCCATTATTTCATGCTCATTGAAGATAGCAACAATTGGATGGCATGCTTAAATTGGATACCTAAGGCTGGATGTTTCCTTCTGGAAAAAGAACAGAGAATCTGCTGTAACGCAATGAAATGACATCTTGGGAGAGTTGTAGCAATTACTGTAACCCTACTTTTTTTTCGGTCTTCATTGTTACAACATTCTACTCTAAACTACTTGTTATGCTGGCGTTCGTATGGACCATTGTTTAAAGGGTGCTCCAACTCAAGTTTCAAGTCAAATCAGTACAGTTCCAACTTACACGTTGTTGTTGTTTGTTTATTGAGAGCCAAAAAGAACCTACAAGTCATATGCTCTATATTAAAACCTTACTGGCACACTTTCAAACAATACAGTTGTAGAAACCATTGTTTAAAAGTATGCTAATAAGCTCCAACTGAAATCACACTTTTAAACAATGGTCCATGCTATACCTGTCAAGCATTGTTAAACTATTTCTGCTTGATTTCGGCTGCTCCTTTGGTGAAAAAAGATGATGAGAAATACCTTTAAAAAGTAACATGCTTGAAACAATACCGGGATAAGGTCAACAATACCGGATTGTTTTTGAATCAATCTCGAAATCAACAATAAATCCTCGTGCTGCACCCTCGTGAGTATTGTTGCTTTCTTGAACGCTTCAAAAACAACTTGTGTAGGTTCATCGTTTTTATTAAGCGAACACTAACCATTACTTATAACCCTACTTTTCCGCTTTTCATTGTTTAATAGTGTGGCTTCCAAATGACTAGTCTTTCACAGCGTTCGAGGTTGTTATGTGGTGTTAAAGTATTGTTTAAAAGTGTGACAATAAGTGTGTGAATAAGCGAAGAGTTGTCACCCTGGCAGCATTTTTTCTTACCCGCGTAACGTGCGGAAACTACCAATTAATTAACCAAATTATAATAATGAACTAAATTAACTAAATCAACTAAATTATAGTGTCCGCGGCCTATCTTGAGTTCTCCGCAGACGAACACAGATAATCGATTGTACGTTTTCAGTAGCAGAGTGTCTTGTTGATATCCAAGATGGTTACAAAAACAATGGCGGCAATCGATTAAAGCCACCCACTCCAGGAAGACGTAGTCACTCACAAAATACTAGCAGGACTCAAGATACGGCGCGCACACAATAACTAATTAATATCTCCAACTGAATTCCACATCCTCCTTTTTAAATTACACGTGACATCCAATTTCCCATCGTTAATTGTCCCAACCTATTACCCCTTTTTGAACATTCGCCGCTCTGGCAGCATTTATTCTTACAAGTACGATATTAGGTCCATGTCCAGTTTTTAAAAAATGTTGAACAAACGAGTTTTCAGTTTTCTTGAGTTCAAAGTTCAAAGTGATTTATGTGAACTAAGGCGCTTAGACATTTCTTGGTTTGATTGTCCTGCATAGCATCTATTGACAGAATAAAATTTAAAATTTAAAAAATCTAACTAGGCCAAACATTACAGTCGAGCAAAAAGATAAAACTAAACAAAAAAATGTCATCTATCGAATCCCGTGTAGCGAACCAACATGCACAGCTAGCTACATAGGAACCACGAAACAGGAACTTAATAAAATGATTTCATCGCACAAATCCAACCTTAAATACAAAGATAAAACCAACTCTCTTGTTCAGCACCAGATAAAGACAGGGCACACCCCAGATCTTCAAAATACGCAAGTCATTTTTCAAGAAAATAATTTTCGTGCACGTCTTAACTTAGAAACACTTTGCATCCTAACACAACGACCACCAGTCCATAATCATTTGATGCCTAATAATAAACAGTTTTCAGAATATATACCAATCCTTCACAAATTTGGAATCGCAAATTTTTCCCACCAGGGCCATCCCACATAAATAGCCGCCACCTCCGCTCTACATATCACTTCTTCCCTGCTTCGTTAGGGAGAGGTCCTCCCAGTTCAGCTTTTGCGCTGACTGGGCTTCACTTTTATCTTTTTTAACTTTTTATTTTTTACCTTTTACTGCTCTGGCTTGCTTTTCTTTAGAATGGGAAACCATTTAAGTGTATCTTGTTGACTTGTAGCTTATGCTATAAAATATATTTTTTGCTTGACAACGGGATGATAAATCCCGAAACGTCGCATTTTACTGTATACATGTGCACTTGCTGGCTTTTTAAAATGTAACTGCATAGCATCTAGCATCTTATTTCAAATACCAAATACAAGAGCACGTGTTAACTTGGAAACAATTTGCATTTACTGAAGCCAACCACCTATGCACAACCACATCATGCCCATAGCCAATCAGATATTAAGGGAAGAACCTTTTAAAATGTATGTGTTTCGGCTTTGCGTTTGTAGTAACTATGTTTTAAAATTAGTGTGCCTTCACTTGATAACGCCAATTGATATTTGTTAAATCACTTGCTCTTAATGGCTTTTATCTAGGAGTTAATTACTGAAGTGCTTATAACGTTGTTACTTCTTGACCTACTAAGTTTGGCTAGAGCCTGGAGCCAACATTCGCTGGTGAGAGCACACGGTAGTAGGCAGGAAGTACTGGATTCGAGACCCATTTGGGGAAGTTATCGTCTTTCTTTCTTTCTCCGATTAGTTTATCTTGCGTTCTTGCAAGCAGGTATTTAAAGCAGACTGTGTGATTCAACTATCATTTACCTTTTAATTTATTCTTTATTTACCGAATACAAGGATAGTCAAGTCTCACTGTGAAATTGACAACTGTTGAAAAAGTGGGAGGGAATTGGAAAAATGTACAACTAAAGGGCAGCTCCTCGTTGGGGGTGGTGGGGGAGGGGAATTAGCTCCCCCCCCCCGCCCACTCTGTGTCTGATATATTTCCAGGCGTCTCAAACTTGAGGCTAAACTCCTACTCAGATTTAGTAATTAGATAATATTATAGTTCTCTGTTATAAATAAAGGATAGGTGAGATTTGGTTTCAGGTCACTTGTTGTTGACTATTGGCGTGTGGTCTGCCACATTTAGCGCAAAGCTGATTAAATCCTTCGATGGAACGCTCAAAGGTCCTCCTGGCAAGGCAAAATACAAGAGCACCGCGTGCAGTGTTGACGTTGGTTGGCGAGAGGAACGATAACAGCAACCCTCCATTATTAATCCTATTTCGTTCCTATTAAGGTTCACGAGTACCGAGTACTCGCACAACACAACTCAGCCTTTTGTAACGAAATTTCGAGCAACAACCGTCACGTGCTGTTGTTGCCGAGTGACAAACTACCCCCATTCACCCTCCCAATGCGTTCCCACTACAGCCGCTCAAACACCCTTCAAACAAAACCCGAAAGTTTCCGCACCAACCCAAACCGTCCTAAACGAACATTTGAAACGTTCTCGAATGCCACAATAAGAGGAACTCGAGTCAGTTCAAAAGCTCGTATACCACCAACTTAACAAAGGTTTGCCTACACGTTGCAGCCATCCCGTTTCATTTATACTTTTAATTAACGCCTGCTTTTAAATTATGGGAAGGCAAGCAAAGACAACGCCCACCCCACCACCCACCCCCGCCCCAACTCCGCCTCTCTCACGTACAGCCAACCAACCGACGACTCTATGACGTCACGTGAAACTCAGCCGCGCGCGTCTTGCAAGACGACAGTGTTTACTGACTAGCTAGCTAGCTTCCTCCCGAAATGGAAGACTGTTCGTATCAAAGGTAAAACTTTGAAGACCCTTATTATACAAACACATGGTTCGCCTAGCATTTTACAAGTAAGCGGTGCGTCTCTGGGGCTGATGAATACATTGATACACTATAAGATGGCTGAAAATCGTGAGTCGGCTCCACAAAGTAACATTCAGGGGCAGGGCACTATTTCTTAAAAAAAGGTACGATATTTCAGCATCGCTCATGGGGAGAGGGGGGGGGGGGGGGGCGTCATCAGACATAAACGTTGTAGAAATAGATTTGACACACAGTTACATTTACCTAGGGCCGTAGCTAGGAAGTTTTGTATACCCCGCACTAAATTGAAGTGCCCTCGAACCATGAGCCCCATCCGCCCCCACAAATAAAGAATCCCATTCCTAAGCGAATTTTATTTTCTTAGTTGCGAATATAAGTCTTTTGAACATCTTTTTCTTTCGTCGTACATAATGTAACCATACCTGGACTTAGGAATTAGTTTCGGTATCTGTCCTTCACAACTATGAGGCCGAGTGTGGCAATTCAAAGTGTTTTTTTTTTTTTAGTACCGTTAAAAAAAGTAAAGCGGTTTTTTTTTTTTTTGCAAAACTAGTACTTATTTGTTTATTGCTTTTATGTATATCAGTTGATAAATCTGCTCAATTTTTATTTTACATCAATTGTCTTTTTTGTTTGTTTTGGTGGACATCCAGGAGGTTCGCCACTATCACGTAGATAACTGTGCTTAAAAACACATTAATAAATTTGTCGTTTTAACGCAGTAATCAACACTTTTGTTAATTAGCAATCAGCATGTTTTTTTCGTGGGTTACCGATTCCGTGTTTAAACAATTTAACTTGGCTCCTGAAGCAGACTTTAAAAAAAAAATAAATTAGTCATTTTCATTCAGGCGTGAAATTTTGTTGAAATTATAAACGTGTACCATTAAGTCATTCCAAACTGTAAGCTTGTTTTTATTTCGCTTACAAACAAAATGACGATCTTCTCAGGCCGTGTACCAACCATGCTTTCCCCTTAATGGCATTTTGTTGAAATTATAAGCGTGTACCATTAAGTCATTCCAAAC